>JBBBDQ010001319.1:3105000-3415000 GCA_037127315.1 Ascarosepion bandense
ATATTGTAGAACTTTTGAATATTTTTCATCTTTAGACCAGTTATTTTGCTACCTTGGTTTCCACCATGAGTGGTTTCTGCAGGCGATTTTTAATATTAAAAAATTGCCTGCAGAAACAACTCTGCAGGCGATTTTTAATATTAAAAAATTGCCTGCAGAAACAACTCATGGTGGAAACCAAGGTAGCAAAATAACTCATTTAAAGATAAAAAAAAAAAATATATATATATATATATACACACACACACAGTATATACTGTGTGTGTGTGTGTGTGTATATGTTATATATAGGCACGTGTCCAAGCATGTTCACTATCTGATCATGAAGCCTTGGTTCAAATCCCAGCAGTGTCAATTTGTTAGGAAGATGACTTCTTGATGTTATCGATCTGGAGGAGGCAATCCCAGAATGCAGCATCTTGGAAAGTGACTAAAAAACCATACCATGTTTGACCCAAGCCTTGTGAGTGAAATTGGGTAGATGGCTCCCTTTGAGGTACTGTCAGTGGTTGCGCTAGTGCAAAGTCACAAGTTATGAAACTGAGGGTTGGAGCGTCCTGGTATTGTTCGGATTGTTTCTCATGCTAGAGAACACGCTCTCTTCTAGAAACTGTAAAACTAAGGTCGGCTCAGTGTGTGGGCTCTGTGGGTGTTGTACTAATACAAGTATGCCAGGTCAAGAATCTGCAATGGGGATTAGCTACCACCCCTGTATACAGGTATCCTTGAATACGAGTGGCCAGCCATTTTATTTTTTTTTTTAATCACATCACTCCAAGCAAGGCGGTTAGGCCACTGGTGTGCAGGGGGCTATGTAAGAGTGAATGGATTGGAAAAGAGAAAGCCGGAAACCACATCCTAAACAGGAAACAAAGGATGAGCCTCTACACCTGTTCAATAGATGTGGGTGGAGCGTGAACCGGGCGATATATATATATAAAATAATTTTGTAAGTTGACTAAATAGTGATAGAATAATGGAATTAGCATTGAACTGCAGTAAATAGGAACAGGATTAGTTAGTTAAGTGCCATATGTGAAACGCGCTTGGGTGATCATGTCTCAAAAGAGACATGACTGACTGGGCAGAAGATTATCCCGCAGTAGGTTGCCATTGCTTTCTGCGGTAGACTGGTGGCCAGCCAAGGCTAAAGAACCCAATCTGTCCTGTTATTTAACCCATAACTAGAAGGAAGAGATGGATTAATACCTTTCCCAAGGGTATTTGCACGTAAGTGAATACAATGAATTCGGCTGGAATTTGAACTCAGCTCCCTGATTTCTCGTTCCAAGCCGATATCCACTGGACCACAACGCACAACCGATAGCTTGAAAAAAAAAAAAAAAAAATGCAAAAAATAAAAGGTGTGTTAAGGAGGGTGTTGGCATTCAAATGGCACATCTACCTGTTTAGTGTAGCTGTTGGCAATTGATTTGTTGTACGTCTTATTTTGTTGTTTTAATGATCAGATTTTGATTCTTGTCAATACATCACTTGAAAGGCGAGGCAGGATTGCAAATGAAATACTGACATCAGGTCGGCCTATTTAGAGAATGTATGGTCCAAGTGAGCAGTATGAAAGCAATAGTGAAATGTTTCATTGCTTGTTAAATTCTGACAGAATTCTTTTTCAATTTCGCTTTTCATTATTTTTTTTATTTTATTTTCCTCCCTTTCATGTTTTGATTCATTTGTTTTTTGTTTTCTATTCCTATTAATTTTCAGTTATACTTCCAATGATTTTCCTTTCACATTTATATTTTTTTTCCTTCCATACATTTTATTTTTCACATTTTCCTTCCGTACATTTCCTTCAATCTTAAACTTTTCCCTTCTATAAAACTTACTTTTTATCCACGAATCTTCCTCCTCTTTTCTTCATGTTTCATTCTGTCATTTCTGAACCTTCTTTCTCTTTTTAATATTTTCCAAATTCTTTCTTTAATTCCCTTCTTACATATAGCCTTCAATTCCTATTCCATCAGATTCCTTCGAACCAGCATTTCCTGCCTATATTTGACTCATTTTCCTCTACCTCTTTATTCTTACACAATGCCTAAGAAGATTTCCAAACTTGTGTCATACAAATCTGCTAATCCAGTTAGAAAGTGTATTTCTATTGATAAATCACTAATCCATTATGGACCAAAGACGAGGAATAAAATGAAATGATTCAACGCAGATTTTAGCTGTCTTACACATTTCATATTCCATAAAAGAAATATTGCTTCTGGCCACATGTTGAAACATTGGTTCCCACATGATCACCAAAGTTAAGCAACCATAGTGTGGTGAGTACATAGATGAGTAACTTGGAATATGGAGTACTGTAAGCTTGGATATGCAAGCTGTGTAATGGATAATTGTTTGAAATTGTTAATTAAAGAGCCAAGTTTCAATTCATATTAGGTTTGTTACACTCACTTATGCATAAATAAACTTGAGAAAAGTATGAAAACACCTCTTCTCCTCCCAGGCATGACTAAGACTTGTATCAATAAACAATTATTATTAATATATATATATATATATATATATTCTAACAATCTAAAAATGTTTTCTGGATTTACATAAACTACAAACGGTTGATAAGCTGTAAAAAAAAAAAAATAAGAAATATCATTTATACTTTGAAAGAAAATATATTTGAAGGTTCAATTCAAAACAGTATAACTCATTTTTATAATTAATAAAAACTCAGAAACTACAACATTGTTAAATAAACAGTAATTAGATTAAATTTCAGTAGCATGCCTTGAATTCACTCTTCTAACATTTCTCAAATATGCTTTGTATTTTTCTAGCTTTTATAGTTTTTCTATTATTAATTTGAAATGACTGTCTATAGAATTTCAATATCTCATTATTTTTATGGCATTAATAGCTGATCAGCAAATGCTAAACAATTTGGAAAGATAGCATTCCATTTTCACTCGGTCTTGTCCTTCCTTCACACTGATACATATTGACATTGCTGACACCTAGATCCCTTTTTAGAAAGAAATAGAATGATTGAATGCAAACAAAATAATATAACCATCTTACAAAAGAGAGGACTAGTAATATTAGTGTCCATCATATAAATTAGTCAAGAATTTACAGAAATTTTGAAAGCTCACATGTATTTTGTTCAGACTAAAAAGATACTACAATGCTATTCCCTAGAAAACTGTAAAATGCGCCAAGAGAACGTCTTTGCTAAGAATATAATTCTAAAGTTGATTAAAGATCACAGGTGATGAGAAACAAAAAGTTAAGTCTCTTATTCAATAAATTTAAAGTTGAAAATCAAACACCATCTTTTTTTATTATTTTTAATAATAATGATAATAAATTGAATAAATCTTTGGCACCACACAACTCATATAGGCACGCACATAAAATCAAGTTTAAAAACAAATAATCATCAGCTTATTACGTATAAAAATATAATAGATAAATGTTACATGAATATAGAGGGTGTGGTGATACTGAGCAAGCAAGGGACCATATGTTTGCCCTCAGAGGTCCAGATAGTAAATGACCAAAACTAGTCTTTGCACATCTGGGCTCCACGCAGATGTTCTGGTGGAAAACCAAAAATAAATAAGTATCAAATTCCTTTTACGGATCCTTTTCATGAGTCGCCGTGAATTTTGTTTAATCGTCCAATGGGAAGCCCAGAATTAAATCCAAGTGTGAATTCCCAAATAACTTGTTCAGAGCCCCGAAGATGAAATAAAAGGATGACACAGGAAGCATCGCCAGTTGAGAAAATATGAGCATAAATAACATGTCCCTTGACATACATCAAGCGATCGTATTACATTGCTTCTCCTTTCTCTCTCACCTTCTTCTTCTTCACTGTTCACTGAGCCACTTACCCGATGGACTGAGCGGAGACTTCAAAGACACTTCTAACAAACAAACGCTCACACATACATATGCACAAACTCTTTTTGGCATTTACTGCTATGAACATTTTTAACGACCGTTGTACCAACCAAAAGACATTACATTTATTTGTAAAAAAACCTTAATTGATATATATATATATATATATATAAATATATATAAATGTTGCTTCTATACACAATTTGATTTTCTTGTTTTATACCCCTCTTATAGTGGGCTATCTACTAACAAGGCCAAATTCAGTTAATCTGTTTTAATGCACAAATACACTTCACCATAACAGATAACCCACTATAAACTGGTGACCGTAATGTCATTTCAACACACACACACACATATATATATATACATACACACACACACACACACACAAAAAAAATGTTGGACTTTCAGCGAAATTAGAATATTTCTTTTTAACACAAACCAAACATGGCAACTGACGCTGAAGAAACTAACAAATCAAAACCAACCAATCCATGCTGTTGAGATAAAACCACCAAACTTCCTTGAATCAAACGTAATAGCTTGATTTGCAATAATGGAGGTGCAATTTAATATTAATATTACAGCCCAGTCAAAAATTTTACAACATTTTGGCACCCCCCCCCACCCGTGGACATAGTAGGAAATATACAGCCAACTATACTGCAATCAAAAGACTATGACACACTAAAAGAAGCAGTGACGGGCACTTACAACAGAACAAAACCAGAGATGCTGGACAAATTAATATTGTCATCAACAGTAATGGGTCGTCCCTCAGTATACCTGAATGAACTCATGTCATTAGCAAGTTGAATTAGCGTAGGGGACGATATCGTACATCACAAATTTATTTAAGCCCTACCTCACTCTATTAAACCAGTAGTAGCCTGCACAAGTCGATTTAGACACAGATCATCTTGGAAAAATGGCTGACGACTTATTATATTTTAATACACAAGACACGCACATATTCGACAGATTTCGGGGAAGCAAAAGGAAGAGACAGCAAAATAAAGATGAAACTAAAAGGATATATGGCTGTTCCCACAGTGAAAATAAATTCACTACCAGTGTTAGTCTTTTTAACAAGGACCAAAAACCTAAAATCTGCCAAGCGCATTTATATTTTGTGGAACGTGCAAAATTTTCTAAGCCGTGGTGCAGATGGCCAAATAAATGGAATGTTCAAATGCAACCCAGCTCTCTCCCAACATCACCAGTTTCTCGTGAGATTTCAGAAAAATAACTAGGCGAGAGGTGTTAGCTTTCATTTCCTCGCCGCTTTTCATTGTAGCCACACAATTAGGAGCTCAAAGTTTAGATTTTATTGTGGATATAGAAGCTGCCATATCTATACTTCCAAAGAGAGATTTAAATGGAGCTGTAACATACCCAATCAATATCTCTTTAGTGTCTGCCAACAATCAAAAAATTAAATGCTCAGAACAAACAGTACTGAATCTCACACTACGGAACCTCAGACGGGAATTTACCTGGACATTTATAATAGCCGAAACTGCTCAGTCACTCCTAGGATACGATTTCCTAAACCATTTCGGGTTAATGGTGGACTGCAAGAACAACAAACTAATCGATAAAATGACTAATAGACAATCAGATGTACATCTATCATCTATTATCATGAATATAGATGTAGTACCAAATAAAGACGCTAACGAAATGGTACAAACAATTCTGGAGAAATATCCAAACATAATTTCTCCTCATCGCGACACGAATGCAACAAAACCAAAGATATACCACAGAATAGAAACTGGTAGCAATGCTCCTACCTTCTCCAGAGCCAGATAATTATCAGCTCAGAGATGTGAAATTGTGAAAGAGGAATTCAAGAAACTCCTAAAGGCAGGAATAATTTCCCCTCCGAACTCAGACTGGAGTTCAGCCTTACACATGGTACTGAAGTCAGATGGCACATATAGACCTGTTGGTGATTACAGACATTTAAATATCATAACAAAAGCCGATCGATATCAAGTCCCAAATATAAATTCCTTCTCTTCAATTCTTCATAATAAGTTCTTTTCAAAGATAGACCTGTCGCCTGCTTATCATCAGATACCAGTTCACCCAGAGGATGTTTGCAAGACAGCCATCTCTACCCCTTTTGGGTTATTTGAATACAACTATATGCCTTTCGGACTATGGAACGCATCATGTACTTTTCATAGAATGATGGACAATATCTTTCATGATACTGATTATACCTTTGTATATATCGACGATATACTTATATTCTCAGAAGATGAAGAAACTCATTCCAAGCATATTGACCTAGTACTACAAAAACTGGGTGATTTTAAAATTTGTCTCTCCAAATGCATATTTAGTGCTAATGAGTTAGATTTTTTAGGATTTCACATTTCTTCTAATGGTCTCAAACCCAGTGCTAAAAAATTGAATGAATTAAGTGAATTTCCTCAACCAAACGATTCTAAATCACTACACCGATTCCTCAGAATGGCAAATTTTTACAGGAAACTTGTGCCAAATTTCAGCAATATCATATTACCTCTCATGGAAAAAATATGTTTAAACCAAAATTCAAAATCCTTAACCTTAACAAATGAAGAAATTGAATCTTTGGAAAATTTAAAAACTCTTTATCAAATGTAACTGTTCTGGCTTTCCCCAGCTCGGAAGCTAACAATTATCAACTTGTAACAGACAGTTCGAATTATGCAGTGGGTGCAGCACTTCACCAAATGATTGATAATCAACCCATCCCCATAGGTTTCTTTACAAATAAATTATCCCAAACCTAACAAAAATATTCCACTTTTGACAGAGAACTACTAGCTGCCTATCTAGCAGTACTCCATTTTAAACATTTAATAGAAGGCAGAAATGTAATGTTACTGACCGATCACAAACAACTTTGCAGTGCTTTTAAAAGCCAATCTTCCTTAAAATCAGATAAACAGCATCACCTCTGTTTTATCAGCGAATATGTGAATGACATTTCACAAATAAGAGGCCCACAAAATATAGTAGCTGATTGTTTATCACGAACTGTCAATATAATCACTATTGATATATGTGACTTACAAGAAATAATGAAACATCAAGCTACTGACAATGAAATTCAGGCATTCAAAGATCAACTGAAACCATATACAATAAATAAAAATGAAACGATATTATGTGACATGACATTATCTTTTCCACGACCTTTTGTGACAGAGAAGCTCAGAAAATCGGTATTTGACAGTCTGCATAATCTATTAGATTAGGGAATAACATCTTCAAGAAAAATAATAAAATGTAGATACTATTGGCCAAAGATGGACAAGTCAATAAAACCTGGTGGACAGAATGCCAGCATTGACACCAAGCAAAAATAATAAAACACACAAAGAGTATAGTAAATCCCTTTGAATTACCTTCGAGTCGTTTTGAAACATGCATGTAGATATTGTCGGTCCCTTACCACCAGTAAAGAACCAATCTGACTTATTTTTCACCATACCGATATTTATTAGCATGCATCGATAGAAATACGAGGTGGATAGAAGCATGCCCAATAACAGAAATTATAGCAAAATCAATATCAATAGCTTTTGTTGATCTGTGGTCTCCCTATTTGGGGTTCCTCTTCATGTCGTTACAGACACAGGAAGCCAATTTGAATCCGAATTATTCGCAGAACTATAAAAAATAATAGGTTTCCACAGATTACGGACAACGGTGTATCATCCACAAACGAATGGATTAGTTAAGCGAGCACACAGAACCCTAAAAACGAGTATTATAGCCAGGAAAGAATCGTGGTTATCACCTCTACCTATCGTCCTTCTGGGAATGAGATAACACCTAATGAATCAAACTATTTTCCATTTACTGCAGTAAGAGGAAGTCATGCTGAAGTTCCCCAATTGTTAATTGACCCTACCAAGATCGACAATAGTGAAATAACAAACTCACACATTAAAATTCTAGCCTATGAAATGGTGAAATTTGACATGAACAAATTATCCAGGGGACACCTGCATTCAATACCTAATTCCTACATTCTAAAAGATTTACAAACATGTATCTGGCTAAGAACAGATAGAGTAAGAAAGCCGTCAGAAAGCTCTGTACACAGGTTCATTCCAGGTATCATGCCATCATGAAAAATATTTTACTATAAAAACATCAGATGACGTACATAGTAATGTTTCAATAGATAGACTAAAACCTGCATATATTTCTGAAAATATAAAATCAAAAGATTCCATCGAATCAAGACCGGATTTGGATAACTCCCTATCTTGTCCCGAGGAAACTAATGAGAACAAACTTGAAAACTAGAACGAAGTCTGGTAGAATGGTTAAATGGAAGAAAGAAAACATTTTCATTACTAACAACAAAAAAAAAACAAAAAAAAACAACACAACAACTCCATTTACTGGGGCGAAAGTTATACATGGTGATACTGAGCAAGCGAGGGACCAAATGTTTGTCTTAAGAGGTCCAGACAGTAAATGACCAAAGCTGGTCTTTGCACATCTGGGCTCAACGCAGATATTCTGGTGAAAAACCAAAAATAAATAAATATCAAATTCCTTTTACAGACTCTTTTATGTGAATTTTGTTTATCGTCCAATGAGAAACCCAGAATTAAATCCGGTGTGAATTCCCAAATAACTTGTTTGAAGACCCGAAGATGAAATAAAAGGACAACATAGGAAGCATTGCCAGTTGAGAAAATACAAGTATAATTAACATGTCCCTTGACATACGTCAAACGATCATATTATGTTGCCCCTCCTTTTTCTCTCATCTTTTTCTCCTTCTTCACTGAGCCACTTACCTGATGGACGGAGCAGAGACTTCAAAGACACTTCTAACACTCACACATACATACGCACAAACTCTTTTCAGCATTTACTGCTATGAACATTTTTAACGACCTTTGTACCAACCAAAAGACATTACTTTTATTTGTAAAAAAACCTTAATTGATATATATATGCGGATGACATATCTATATATATATATATATATATATATATATATATATTATCCGCAGACAGATCTGTTTCGCTGTATCACTGCTCATAAGTTTGGTTAGATATATATATATATATATATATATATATATATATATGTATGTATGTATGTGTGTGTGTGTGTTGTTTCTATACACAATTTGATTTTCTTGTTTTATACTCCTCCTATAGTGGGCTATCTACTAACAAGGCCAAATTCAGTTAATCTGTTTCAACACACAAATATACGTCACTATAACGGATAACTCACTATAAGGGAAACTTATCAATGTAGAAACTCGTGACAAATACGAGCTCATAATCTTGTCAGAATTTAATGAGTCATAAAAATAAATATCTAACATGTTCCATTTTCTTTGGCAATCAGAAAAAATGTTTACTGCCCAAAAACAGTTAACAGAGAAAACATTTTGAAATTGGGTTGCATCTGGTGAACAGATGTGCAAGCAAAGAAAGTTTTTCAAAAAGAGATTTTTCCTTCTTTCATGGCCCAAAATTTCATGGTGCCAAGCAAGAGACATTAAAACCATTGTTTGTTTTTGTTCTTGAAATACTTCCTTTCAGGAAGTCTAGACAATGAGTTTTGTCAGGAAAATTTCTGAATTTTTCCCAGATACTCTCATAAATAAAAAAATAATGAATCTATTTTCAATTACTATGGTTAAACTGAACAATGTTTTACAGAACTAATCAAGTATTATGTATGCACTAATCGAATTTTGATATATAAAAATTTCAGTGCACTAACTGAGGAGTGCCTGTATATGCATGTTATTTTTACATTTATTTGCTTATAAAATGCATTTTGTAAACAGGATGCACAAATGGAATAGAAATTAGTTTAATATTTAATACAAATTTTTAATATTGAAGAGATTTGTGTAGTTGTGAAAATTCTTTAAAAATAAGAAATTCTCAGTAAGTCTTGAAGTGCAGAAATAATGTAATATGTTTTTCCCCAGTTTTAGTATATACAGGCACCTCGTTCTATATTAGTCTTGACAATTAGGCATTAACATTGATAGTCCTCACTATCAATGTTAATGCCAAATTGAAATAGAAATTCAAGTACCCCCATGTGATACATTGGTTTTGTTAGAAATGGCCTGAGACCTAGAGTTTGCTATTAAAATATTTCTGCTTTTGTATACGTTGAGTCACTGACATAATGTAGCTTTCCCCTGTCTGTTCTACAAATATTTTCATGGCAATTGTTTTAATGAGCTGTTCTAATTACAGTCTCAGGGTTTAAGTGTGCTCCTAGATTGACAACTGGGTCTCACCATTTTGCTGGTGAACTAGCTAGATGCAATCCCCAGCTCTATTTTAATAGTTTCTTTTCCTCTTACTTTATCTTTTGAATTCTCTTCTAATATTTTATTTCCCTGCCACCAACAGTCTTCAAAACTTTAAATGCAATGTCAATCACCAACTTATACTTTTCTAAATCTCATTTTATGTCCTTTTCCTCACTAAACTTGTTGTAACCCCCACATCCTAGTGGCATTGTTGCCTTGCTGGGTAGGAGGGGATTGAGGGAGAGAGAGAGGTTTAAAAAAAATATTCTCATTTTGAATAGATTACTATTTTGCGTGATATGTAACCAAACAAATTTCAAATCTTTTTTTAATGGATATTTTAAAATAATATTTTTGAGTCTCTTTCGGGTGACAGAAAAGCATCAGGTAGGCCAAATACAGTCTACAGTTTACCAACCCCTAGTATAGATCATGTAAATGGACAAATATATATATACATACTAGCAGTATAGCCCGGCGTTGCTCGGGTGTAATGAAAGCTTTAAAACTAATCCATGGTCCTGGAGCTCAGACTCAGCCTAAAGAATATTTGTGTGAAGTTTGGTGAGAATTGGATAAAAATTGTGAATTTGTATAAAGGACATACAGACAGATAAACAGACACACACAAACATTTTGCCTTTTATATATATATATATATATATATATATATATATATATATTATTGATTTTCTGCACTATTATAAGAACTGCAACTTTGAAACTTCTGAATATTGTTTCTTATGTCTTTATCTATGAGTGTATCAAATTTGATTAAAATCGAACCACTCCTATAACCTGAATTTTTCGATTATCAATTTTTTATATTTATTGGGTGTACCTCAACACAAAACCTAGCTAAGAACACTCGCAGACACTTAGAGTACAACTGTGTAAATTTTCAAGAAAATCAGTTCAGCTGTTTCGGAGTCTATAGGTAACGGATATACACACACACAAAGTTTCATTTATAAATAAGATTATATATATATATATATATATATATATATATATATATATATAGTGAGAGAGAGAAAGAGAGAGTTTTAATATTTCTATAAAAAAATTGTTTTTTTTCTAAAGAAAACAAAATTATATTCTTGGGAATTGTCACTACTGTAGAAAATTAAATAAATAAACAAAAGCAAACAGTTGTAGGAAAAATAAAAGATATGTTATCAATTAGATGCATGGAAAATATGAACAATAAATAATGAAAATGCATTTTAAAGGTTTCAGAAGGTGTAATTTCTCAGACTCAAAGAATGTGAAAAACATATTTCAAGATAATAATAGTGACATTGAGGAAGGTCAATCTAACTTTGGGTATCATTAAGCATGAACTTAAATCATTAATCATGTTTAAAAATTAAAAGGTTTTACAGTGAATAATTTAATACAGATTTCCAATATTTGCACAAAGAATTACCTTTCAATGTTAATTTTTTTTTTATCTCAAAAGGTGCAAATCTAAAAGACTAAGATTATTCCAATTAACTTTTTAATGATTTATATATTTGTATATGTAAAATTACAAAACTTATAATAGAGATAAAAAAAAGATAAACAAAAGTTCATTTGAAAAAAGGAAACTCATTCTTTGAACATATTTAAACAGCTTCATTTAAACAATTAGAAAATTAACAATAAGAGCCATATTTAGCAAGCACGAAAAACAAAAAGTAAATAAAACAACAGTTAAGTAAAGCAATACTTTTATGTATCTTGTCCTTTCAGACAATAATGGCCCTCCACATCTCCCTATTTCTGGTGGCTCTGAGCACAGTTTCTCCTGTAACACCACACAACCCCCCGTTTTGTCATCCACCTGCTCAGGCCCTTCAAATATGCTATCCGTTGCTTTCCTCTGTCTCTTTTTTCCCCTCTATCTGGCCTGTTAGTATCAGGTTCTCCAAGCCCTCCTTCCTTATTGCCTGTCCCAGGAACTTTAGTTTTCTCTTTTTGATGATCAATATTAATTTCCTTTTTGTTTCCACCCTTTCCAAGACCTCATCATTGCTCACATGCTCGGTCCACAATATTCGCAGCATCCTTCTGTAGAACCACATTTCAGCTGCTTCCAGTTTTTCCTTCATCTTTGATGATATTGTCCAGCATTCACTGCCATATTGAAGAACTGACATCACATAGCAATCTAGTATTCTCTTCTTTGTTTCTAGTGAAAGTTTCCTGTGTCTTAATACTTTATTCAGATTCTGGAACGTGTCCTTTGCCATGCCAATTCGCCTTCAGATCTCTGTGTTGCACTTTCCGTCTTCTGTTAGAACACTTCCCAAGTATTTAAATTTTTGTACCTGCTTGATTTTAGTATCTCTCAACTGTATTTGGCATTTTGGGATGCTCTTTTTGCTGATGACCATGCATTCGGTTTTCTTGCAGTTTATTTGTAGTCCTTTCTTGTCACTCTCTTCAGCTACCTTTGATAGGAGGTTTTGTAGTTTCCTTTCCATGTCTGCAGTCAGCACTGTATCATCTGCATACCATATGTTATTTAAATTGTGACCTGATTACAAATCCTGACATAACATCTAGGGTCCTCAAAATAGTCTTGCTGTGCAAGTTGAACAAATCTGGTGAAAAGATGCATCCTTGTCTTACGCCCCTTTCTATCTTTGTATATCTGTTGACTTTGTTACCTGTCCATATGCAGGCAGTTTGTTGCTAGTAGAGATTCTTAATTACTCTTATGTCTTTCCCAAATATGTCGAGCCTGCTAAGCATCACCATGTTTCAATTTGACAAGTCTCGTAACTTTCCTCCTATGTAATCCCCTGCACAATAGTGGCAGTAAAATGCTTTGCTTGGGGTGATATGATTATAAAAAAAGACTATTTAAGAACATGACTCAAATTTTTAGGTTACTATTTTGGTTTTGTAGCAATTTGCAATGTTATGTGAAACTACCTCGTGTATAGTAATTTTAAATTCTTATTTCCTATACAAAATTTGTTATAACTGATCCATACACCAAGGTATTTGAAGTATTTAGTATTTACTAATTTCACAACCACAATTGTTATGATGGATTTAAGGTTAATAAACCACCATGAATCTCACTGAAATTTGATCTTCATTTAAAGATGATTATTTTGGGTATATGAAGATATTGGAAGTAAAATCTCTACTAGAAGCTCATTCCAGACAACTAAACGATTTTTGAACAAGTCAGTCAGTTAAGTGCCATACATGAAACACGCTTGGGCGATCATGTCTTGAAAGAGACATGACTGACTGGGCAGAAGATTATCCCGCAGTAGGTTGCCATTGCTTTCTGCAGCAGATTGATTACCAGCCAAGGCTATAGAACCCAATCTGTCCTGCTATTTAACCCATTACTGGAGGGAAGATACGGATTAATACCTTTCCCAAGGGTATTTGTGCGTAAGTGAATGCAATGGATTCAACTGGAATTCGAACTCGGCTCCCCGGTTTCTCGTTCCGAGCCGATATCCACTGTATCACAACGCACATCCTAAACAAATTTGAACAAGTAGTTCCCAATTAGAAAAACTGAAGGAAGAAATCAATGATGTGTGACTGGAACTAGTTGAAAAGTGCATAATATTTCCCTGGGATAATGCTAAACTGCACATTTGATTAAGGATCAAGCAAAAGTTGTAACAGCTTGGATGGGAATTTTCCATGGAGATTGTACTTTCAGATTATCAGTTATTTTGCTCTTTAGAAAATTATCTCAATGAAAAAAAATAATTACATAAATAAAATTATCTGAGAGACTGCAAAAGGCATCTAGAGTAGTTTTTTTAATAAGAATGTAAGTAGATAAAAATTCTTAAGCTTGAATTAATTTTTCTTTTACAAAAAATAATTTCTTAGCTTACTCTATGAAAGCATTAATAATAAGCAATGGAAAAATAATTATTCTCAAGTCATTCTAAAAAATAATTTAAAAAAATAGTGGTTACTCAGCTTAAATTTAGTATACTAAAAAGCTTTTGAAAAAAAAAAACGTTAAAGAAAGAATTGATTCTTGTTTTGAAATTGATTTTCATAACCACTAGTGCAATTGTACCATGACAATTTGTGATAGTAATGGTAAACAAGTTTTGAATCCTGAGTCAAATTTTAAATTCCAAAAATGTTTTGTCTGCTATTAATTTTAGTTCTCATCAAAAACAATTCATTGAATTCTTAGATCTTCCTTTCAAACCTTTGCATAAAACTCTCCCTATTCTCAGAATTAGCATAAATGCTCATTGACTATGAGGGGAAAAAAAAAAATCAAGCTTGTGTGCATATAATCATTGTTCCACAGTTAAATTTAAATGTTTTTTGCCTAAGTAATATTAGCTGTTTCCTTATAAGAAAACATTCACCATTCATTGCCTGAGCAACCATCAACTGAAATTTATGAAATTTTTCTATTTAAACAGTTTTTCAGGAAAATACGTTTCTCAAGTTCTGTTGTTGTTTTCAATACTGATGGGAGGTTTCCTTCATAACTTCTGTTTGAAGTAGTGTAGAACATTAGCATCTTGATGATGTCATTTTCTCTTTGAATTACATGTGCTATCCATTTTAGCAGTTGTTGAAGTTTTTTCTTTGTAATTCTGTAGTGCCATCTACAAGCTTTGAAGAAGGTCCTTGATAAGATCTATAGACTTAATTTGCTCAAAATCAATCTAATTTTGGAAATAATAATTACAGGTTCCAATTTATATGATTAATCTAAATTTTGAGCAGTGTAGACACTACTACAAATAGAAAAAAAAAATTATTGAGCTTACAATAAAATTTAGTTTTATACTTCACAATATGAAACTATATATCAACTCTTGTCAAGATTTATCAAACTTGAGTTATTTTGTGAGAACCCAATATTTTCCCTTTGTCTATCATAGATCCATGAAAAACAATAGCACTACATAGAAATACCTAACATATAAGATTAGCTATATGAAGACATCATTGCCACTAATGTCTTGACACTATATGGGGAGTTTCACCCTGTTTTTCAGTGTACAGGAAACTTCAGCCTCTTATGACTATGTTGAAAGTATAAGGTTTCTAGCATTTACTATATTAGAGACAGTATAACACTCTGAATTGGTCTATGGTCACCAAATATTACACAAGAGTGGCTACCCACCCAGTCACTGTATGTCTGGTAATGATGAACCCAACTATAATAATTTAATAAATGCTGCATGAATTGAGTGTAGCATGGCCAGTCATCTTTACTGGAGTTAAGCTTCCTTGACAGTGATATTTTGATCCCAGCAACTTTTTTTTTTTTTTTTTTTTTTAATCATTTCACCCCGAGCAAGGCAGAAACGCCACTGATGTGCAGGGGGTTACATAAATGTAGAAAGATTAATTAGAAAAGAGTGAGGAGTACAAGCTAGTTAGAAGGGAACAATAGAAAACTGAGAAAGCAGGTGCAATGACAGGTACATGGGCGGAGAGAAAGGGAAGGTTATACAGGGGAGGGGAGAGAGAGCTAGAGGCCAGTGGTTAGTAGGTGAGTATTAACTTTGCTTTTAAATTTCTGGAGGTCGTAGCCATCAGGAAAGCAAGAATACGGGAGTGAGTTCCACAGGCGGGAAGTGCGAGAGAGGAAGCTGCAGGAGTAGAATTGTCGTCTGCGTTTGGCTAACCTGACTGTGAATGGGTGGGACCCAGTTGCCAGTCTGGTTGAACGGGTAAACACCTGTTGAGGAGGCATCAGTGACTTAAGCTCATCCGAGCAGAAGCCATGAAAGTATTTATAGAAGAGACAGAGGGAGGCCACATTTCGACGATGGGAAAGTGGCTGCAGACGAGTCGCCAGATCAGTACCTATCACATTACAGACTCTCCTTTGGAGCTTGTCAAGAACACTGAGGAGAACGGCAGGGGCACCTGACCATAAATGGCAGCAGTACTCCATGCACGGACGGATGGTTGACTTGTATATATGCAGGATGGATTCAGGTGGAAAAAACATCCTGGATCGACATAGTGACCCAATCTTCTTAGCAGTAGATTTTGCTATGGATTCAATATAGTGCTTCCAAAAAACTGTTGGTGAAGCTATCAACAATTTATTAATGGTGAGAAAATAAAAATATTGCGAACATCACACTCATGAGATTCGACTTCAGTAAGTTTATTCTTCTGTTGAGGCATTTAGAGATATCAAATGGGTGAAATGCAAGTATGTTGCCAACTTTGTTGCTGCTAGAAAATTCATTGAAAAAAGATGGTAACGATTTCCTTAAGCTGCCAGGTGCAACTCTCTATGTCTCTCTGCCTGTCTAGTTTTGTCCATTTGTTTTTTGCAGTCTCCAGCTGTGCTTATGAAGGTAACATTTTCGATGAAGACTAATTAGGCATTCACACAAAGACTATCTTTCTTAAAGTATTTCCGATTTTGGAAAAACCTATAAATCATGTCAACATTACTTCTCATGTTTGGTGAGATATCTCAGTTGTACTGCATTTTACTGAGTCTTGGTTTATTTTAGGTTAAAAACCTGTTGATGTTTTTTCATCATAAGTATCTTATGGGTTCTAATTTATATTTTTAACACAAACCTTTTCTCATCAACTTCCAACTCCATTAACAACTCTCATATTTTTTCATCTACTTGATTTGATTAATTCATTTTTATAGCTTATCAACCAATTGCAGGTTATTTAAAGTCAAAGTATAACTCATATTAGTATCATTTTTTAGTATCCATACAAAAATAATCTAACAATTGCTAAAATTAAATGAAAAAAATTATCTTAAAAATGGTTCCTTTGAAAATGTCATTAAAGTTTACATTGATTCTTCAAGCATGTCTTTATTTAATAAAGAAACTCTTGTTACAAACAAAAAAATTACAAGTAAATTTTTACAAATAAATATTAAGTGTAGATTTTTTCTTTCCAATCTGAAAAGAAAATATGTGTTTTATTAAATTAGACAAGCACCAACTCTCAAAAATAAATTTGAGTTTATTGAATTATTTTTCTAAGGTCCAGGATGAATTTTCAGCATATTGATATTATATAAATGTTTTAATGTTTTTGCGGATTTTTCTTTATATAACTTTTTAAAAAAAAGTCAACAAACACTCTTGAAATTAAAAAGTACACATGATATTGCAGTTATACTGGATTTTACTTGGTTTAGTTTAGGTTCAAAATCTCTTGATGCCTCTAAGTATTTTATAGGTTCCAATTTATATTCTTAACCCAAACTTTTTTCTTATCAAGTTCCAACCTAATTAACTACTCATCATTTCAATATTTTTCTTCTATTTGATTTGAACAATTGATTTTTACAGCTTATCAACCCTTTGCAGGCTATTTAAAGTCAAAATATTTTAAGATTGTATGCATTTTTGTGGGGAGATAATAATGGATTAGCAATACAAATCTTACTAATTAACCCATAGCTGGAGGGGAGAAGTGTTGGCTTCATAACTTTCTCGAGTGCATTTGTGCATAAGTGAGCATAACAAATTTGAAGGAAATCGGAATTTGGTTCTTCAATTAAAAATTCTAAGCCATTATCCATTACACCACTCACACATACAAGCCAAGGCCTCCTCTATATTACCAGGCCTGTTCTATGATTAAAGTTGACTTGCTGATGTCACACTTGGTAGAGTTCTGTTTTATTTACTACACGGCGTTCATTAGCATTGACTTATTTTCAGAACCAAATTGCAAAGGGAATTATAAAAATGGACCGAAAGTTCATTGTTTTTCGTTTCCAAGAAATAAACATTTATTTGATAAATGGAAACATGCCATTAAAAGGGAGAATTTTACCCCAAGTCCATTTAGCAAAGTGAGTAGTTAAAATTTTATCACCATTTATTTCAACAGTCGCTAAAATCAAAATTTGCTAAAAAATTAGTTTTGGTGTAGCACAAGAAAGAAAGCACTTTGTTTATATCTTTTAAATTGATATAATAAAATAAGATATTTTTATTTCTTTGAATAAAATTGAAATAAAAATTATCTTAAAAAATATCTGAATTAAAAAAAATAAAATTTAAATATGGCTATTCGTAAGTTTTTTTTTTCAAAATGTTTTGAAACTTAAACTGAAGCCGAAAAAAGTTGTTCAACATTATATTTTCTAAAAATATTTGAATTAATATTTTATTGATTCAGTGTAACCCTGATATAAGAGAGTTGTCGGAACTGGATAAAAGTTCTCATATTCGAGTTTGGTCTGTTTTATATGCATTACCACAGGCTCTAATTTGGGACCAGATAAAGTCTCTTATATCCGGGTTTATCTTATATCAGGGTCTCATACATGAGTTATAGTGTATTTTATTTAAGAAAATAATGTTTTCTTTTCAATGAAATGTTTAAAAAATTCTTAGAAAACGAAAGTAAAAACTTAACTTTGCTATACTTGCAGCTTTATGAATCTTTTTTAAACATGAAAAAATATTCCTGAATTAATTTTTTTTATTCTTTTTCTTGTATTAACAAAAACTACAAAATTTACTTTTTAGTCAATTTTAAAAGAATTTGTTTTATTTTTATGGCTTTTTATTTGAAAATTATTTTATTAGTAGGATCAATTACTTTCCTATAATAATGTTCATTACATCTTACAACCACCTTTCCTCTAACATACTTATTTTAACTTTTATACTAAGTACTCAAGTAATTTTGAATTTTCCTTTTTGTTATAAAATAAATTTATAAGCTGAAATATGCAATAGCTGAGATATAAATAAAAATTCAGACAGTGTATATGTATGAGTGCAAAGTATCTGGCTGTTGATGAGGGCAGAAAGTAAAAATGCACCCAGATGAAGGTAGCAGCCAACTTGATGGCTGAAGCAGACAGAAAAAGCAGAAAAACGATAGTGATGTTGGTGAAAAGAGGAAGTTACTGATAGAATGTCTTATCCTTGACCTAAGAAAGGAAATAAAGAAAGAAAAAATAGGAGGTCAGAAGAGGGTAGTTGAAAAGAAAGACATAAATGAGAAAGGGATTTGTGAACAAGAGAGAAACATCAGGACTGAGTGATCATGAAAGAAAAAAAAAAGAAAAATGAAAATGAGATGTTAGACAAGAAATTTCATAGCAATATTAAAATAGAAACAGAGAAGAGAGAAAAAAATTGGATAGTTCTCATAGATCAAGGGTCTGTAACCAGCTTAATACATGTACATGGTAAACATATCACAATATTTTCACTCTTTAATAACAAAAGACAAATGTTTAGTTTTGATTTTCCTGAAACCAGATCTATTACAATCAAAATAGCAAGGTGCCATGGACTTCCTAAAATAAAAAAGAAATTTAACAAAACCTAAAACGCACTTTTAATAATTCAAATGATTTTTGTTTTTGTTTTTTAAATATAATAGTCTAAAGCAAATCTGTATTAAAAGAGAAGTAATTTTTGTATGGTAATAAAGTTTTTCGGTATTTTAAAAACATTGGCATGTTCACTTATCTGTCATCAACTGATCCAACCACCATTATACAGGAAAAATGTAAACAAATTTAAAAATCTCTTAAAAATGTAATATTTGGCCTAGTGATATATTTTGAAGTCATTTAATAAATTTAAGGTTCACCTGATTTTTGTACATGCAAGTTATTCTTTACTTTAAAAAGCTTTGTACCATAATCTCTAACTTAAAAAGTGCATGAAAAAATCGAACATGAGAAATAATTTAAGAGTTACTGAATTATCATATTACTCTTCCAATAGAGAAGAGTAGTCAGCCAAATGTGGTATTTCAGAATTATTTTATACTTTTGAACATCCATACAAAAATAATCTAACAATTGCTAAAATTAAATAAAAAAAAAAAATTAAAAGATTTTTTTTTCTGTCCGATCTGAAAAAAAAAAAAAAAAAAAGTGTGTGTTTTATTAAATTATACAAGTATCAACACTCAAAAGTAAAGTTTTTGAGTTTATTGAATTATTTTTCTAAGGTCCAGAATGAATTTTTAGTATATTGATATTGCATAAATATTTTACTGAAATAATGTTTTTGCAGATTTTTTTTTTTTAAATAACTTATAAAAGTTGACAAACACTCAAAATTAAAAAGTACATGATATTAAGAAGGGGAATGAATTTGATCTCTCAAAAAATATTTTCATAAAATGTTTTGATAAAATAACCTATTCAGTATACAATTCATAAGTACCAAAAAATTTATTTGACTTAAATAATTCACTGTAAATATTTTAAAACAGAGGGTAGTAATTTTTTGCTTTTATTTCAGGAAAAATACACCCATTTTATTGGTATGTTTTGCAAAAGATTTTTTTCTTTTACTTTTCTTAAACTCAGTGGAAATTTATTATTGCAGAAATAACAAATTCCAGACAGACATAATTTTTATCCATAATTAGGTTGCTTAAAATTTGCATAAAAATTAGTACTCAATTTGCTCAAATGGTTGCTTAAACTTTTTATGCAAGGGTCATAAAGTAGAAAAAAAAGAAATTTAAATGTAACTAAATTGGTAGAATTTTTGAAAGCCGTATAAAATAACATATTTGAGTTCCTTTTGTTTAATTTTTATATTTTTCTTTTGAGTTGCTAAAGCCACATTGATGTCAGAAGTGTAGTTGCTTAAAATTCAGTCAAATTTTGTACAGTGGCTTGAAAAAAAAAAGTGCATTTCTTTTGTCCAATCCTAATTCCTATTTGAAAACAATATTATACTAACAAAACTGAAGAGTTGTTGTCAATTGATAGAACAAAGGAATAACTATTCCTATTTTTATTGAGATTGCGATAAGAATGATATAATTTATAATGCTACTAAAAATGAGACATCTCACTTGCAGTATTTTGGACAAAGTTGCTGTGAGAGGATGAAAATAATGACAGAACAGTTAATAAAGGAAGTCAGGACATGGAAGCAGAGTGAGAAGAGAGCAAAAAAAGGGGGGAAAGATAGTAAAAAGGGAGAAAGAGAGCCAAAAAACAGATATAAAATAAAGAGCCAAAAATGGGAGAAAATAACATTAACATGATGAATGGTTTGAGAAAATAGTAAAATAAAAAAGTTCCTACAAAAGCTGATAAATATCTCATGAATTTATTTTCTCTTTCATGATATGGGAAAAAATATGATAAAAATGATGTGGGAGACAGAACAGAAAGGTCGAAAAGAAGGTGAGTATGCAAGGGAGGATGAGAGAGAGTATAGACGGTTGGGAGAGGAGAGAGAGAGAAAAAGGCGGAATGACTGAATCAGGACAGAGAGAGAGAGGCGGAGCTGCTGGAAGAGGGTACAGAGACGGGGGAATGGCTGGAATAGGACAGAGAGAGGGAGGGAGCTGGAATAGGAGAGAGAGAGGGGGGAGCTGGAATAGGAATAGAGAGAGAGAGAGAGGGGAGCTGGAATAGGAGAGAGAGAGAGAGGGGAGGGGACTGGAATAGGAGAGAGAGAGAGAGAGAGGGGAGCTGGAATAGGAGAGAGAGAGAGAGAGGGGAGCTGGAATAGGAGAGAGAGAGAGGGGAGCTGGAATAGGAGAGAGAGAGAGAGAGGGGAGCTGGAATAGAGAGAGAGAGAGAGGGGGGCTGGAATAGGAGAGAGAGAGAGATAGAGGCGAGACGGCTGGAATAGGACGCAGAGAGAGAGAGAGAGGCGGGACGGCTGGAATAGGACGCAGAGAGTGAGATAGAGGAGAGACGGCTGGAATAGGATGCAGAGAGAGTGAGATAGAGGAGAGACGGCTGGAATAGGATGCAGAGAGAGTGAGATAAAGGCGGGATGGAATTAAACTGGAATATTTTATAATGTGTACATTTAATGACCATGAAAAAAATTCAGAAATGTAGTTATTTTTCATAAGAATCAAAATTCATTTCTATAATGTTACCGTTTTCATTGCAATAAAGTTTTACATTTATTTAAATGTAGATGGCCAAACCATCAACATATAAATTCAGATTATGTAATTTTGCATTAATCTGAAATAAGTGAACAACTCTTAATGGGCAATCAAGTAGTACTCTAGCCATTACATTCTGAATTACAGGCCTACCTATAGTACAACTAAGGGTTAGAAGTGGAAGGCTATTTCAAAAGCTCCTTAATCCAATGAGAATGATGCTTTTTAGTTTCAGTTTCTCATATAAAACACTATGGCTCCAGCTAAAAAAAAAAAAAAAAAAAAAAAAAAGAGAAAAAAGAAAGAAAAACAAACATTACAATAGAAGTATGTTAAAGAGTATAGATTAAAAGGATGCAATAAAAAAGATAATTCAACCAACCTTAGATAAAGGAACGTGTTTGCGTGCATTTTTGACGCATGTAATCTCATCAGCGTCCACACTCATTGTCAAAAGTTGATCAATTGTGGCATCGACTGCACCATCATTTGCTCTTAGCACAGCCTCTATGACATCTTCTTCCATGCTAGGAAACATGTGTTTGAAGTCAGCCATTGCCTGATAAAAATCCAGTTGTCTGGCATGAGAACGGGGCACTGTTCCCCCAGGTAAAGTTTCCCTACGAGGGTGATCCCTCCGTCGTCGATTGTTGAGCTTCTGGGTATCTGCTGACGCCATTTTCAGGGGTGGCAAGAAATGGGTAAGAAATATCCCAGGAGGGTAGCGGGGATCTTTTGGCTGACCCCGATGTACTTCACCACACCACACTCACAGGAAATTCAATAACAGGGTTGGAGAAATTCAATTCAAGATTTGAATTGATCAAGTAGTAACGGGAGCAAAAAACCAAGCCATTTTCATTTTATAATTGTCTTTACCTGAAAAACAACAACAAAAAAAAAGTCAAATTAGGAATGGATCAATGTTAAAAAGAGACAAATTATTATCTTGACAATTCTTTTCTGTTCTTTGAAACCAACTGTAATGATTAATGTACCATTCTAACTACTAATCATGTTACCACATATGATTAGTAATTAAGAATTTAGCAAATGCTAACATACCTTAATTTTTAAATGACTATAATAGCCTGCCATATTCAACTGACCATACATTAACTGATTATTACCTTTTTCAATCACAGCAGAAAACATTTGATGGGGAAACTTTCTCTAATGAGAATATGATTCAAGAACTTGTTACAAACTTTTTTACATCAAAATCTGCAAAATTTTACACAAAAAAGGTATTAAAGAATAGACTGAAAAGTTCATTACAAATAATTGTGAATAAAATTGTACTTTAATTTTGAAGAATAAAGTTGATAAATAGAAATTATTTATGACTCAAC
Source organism: Ascarosepion bandense (assembly GCA_037127315.1). NCBI lineage: Eukaryota > Metazoa > Mollusca > Cephalopoda > Sepiida > Sepiidae > Ascarosepion > Ascarosepion bandense. The sequence continues at coordinate 3,128,402 of JBBBDQ010001319.1, forward strand.
CTAATAGTATGAATCCGGATCAAGATGGAGTCTAGTGTCTTTTTCAGAAAAATGATGAATGAGACTAATCTTAAGAGAGCTGAAAAACTGATTTTACTTCGTAGCAACACAATATTCTGTATATTCTTTCCACTGGCATCAGGATGTTTTTGTAAAGTTTTAGTCCACAAGAGATTACTAAATATTTCTCTTCATAATAATATTTACTTAAGATAGTATGTCACTCTTAAACTTAGTGTTATCCACTAGAATGCTGGGATGATAATTCAACAGTTTGGTCTCCTCCTCCTCTACATTCCAATAATAAAATGGTAATATAACTATCAGCTTTTCAACTTCAAAGAGTTTGTCTATACTTCCGAGATGAGGTAGCATTTTCAGTATTTACATTATTCAAATTATTGTCCTCATTTTTGTCATTTTCATGACATTTCAGCCGTTGTATGCTCTGGCCCTCTTCAGGTGCTAGGAATTTTGAACCGAGCTCTATCACTGGGGTATATCATTCTCATTGCTTGTGTGAAGGGGCAAGTCACTGGAACTAACCAACATCTTTATCCACTGGGCCAGTGACTTGACCTAAAGAGTTGTGAGTTCAATACCAGGCTACAGCAGTGGTGAACAAATAACTTAGAGAGTTGGATTAAAGCGAGATAACTCATGAGTACCGAAAGTAGCTTCATACAAGCAATGAGAATGATATACCCCAGTGATCATAAATTTCTAGCACGTGAAGAAGGTCAGCGCACACAACGGCTGAAATGTTGTGAAAATAACAAAGATGAGGACAATAGTCTTAAGAGTAAATAGTGTTCAAAGAGTTTACATACAAATGATACAACTCACCAGGGGGAATATTTTTTAACATTTAAAAAGTCAACTGGTATAGACAATTAAATCCTAATAAAAAAAAAACAAAATTTATTCCAAAACTGATAACCTAAATTCAATCCACAGTTAATGTAGAATTTTTCAGTATACACATACTTCCTATTTTTTCATACTACTGTCTTCAGGAATTAGACTCATAGATACACACACACACACACACACACAATAGAACTCAAATTGCATGAAATATAAGCATTTGATCTCTAGCCAATCAATGAAAACAGTGTAGAATTTGAAATACTAAAACATTCTCCAGAGTTCTTATTTCTAAATAATTTCTGATGAAGCTACAATTAAAGTAATGAAACATGTCAAATTTTCCTATTTGTTCCTTATTTAATCAATAATTTATAATCTTTGTGTCGATAAGAGAGGAAACCTTATAGTTTGCCTATAATATCTCACTAATTGTTGGTTATCAAGTTTACTCAACTATTGATACAAACCAAGTTTGTGTGTGTGTGTGTGCACACACATGAGAGTGCTGAAGAGTTTTTGACCTGACGAACTTTCTAAAATCTCAGAAATTGTGAAGAAGCTTTTGAAAGCCAGAAACATGTCAAAAATTTTAAACTAGAAAAGAAAAAATAAAAAGAAAAAAGGAATATATATATATATATATATATATATTAAAAAAGGATTAATTCAAAGATGTTGAATGGCCATTTCGATATGACGATCCCCACGGGGAGCGACACATCACCTCAGCAACAGAAAAAAACCTTTCAGAAACTGGAGAAAAATTAGTCTACTTTTCCTTTTTAAATAGATTGCAAAGAAATTAAAAAATAAATAATAATAAAATAAAATAAAATAAAATAAAATAAAAATAAAAATAAAGGGAAAGAAAAAGAAAAGGAAAAAGAAAAAGAAAAGGATAGAATAAAATCAAATAAATAAGAAAAGAAAAAAATTGACATCGTCTGGGTTTGCAAAAAAAAAGGGGAGAATGTAACTAAAAATTAACAGACAGCCGTGTTGAATCATTTAAAGCAACACGGAAAAAAGTTGGTAAGAGAGATAAAAGAAGGAAGGGAGGGAAAAAGAAAGAAACTAAAGAAAAAATTTTTTTTAAATATTACAGACGCTGGACAAATTCAAAAATCTAATTTCCCCAAAACGTTGAAGTATTAAAAAAAGCCTTTACTTAAAAAGGCACAATTATTGATAAAAGGGAATAAAAAGATATAGGATTTGAAATAAAATTATTTTTTAAAAAAAATTAGGTCATTTGAAATTAAACTAAATAAAGACAATACTAGGTAAAAAAAAAAAAAAAAAAAAAAAAAATTATTATATATACATATCAATAGAAGTACACACATTATATATATATATATATATATATATATATAACCAAATAAATTAACCACATTTTACTGCCTAATAATGGGGTTTTAACACCAAAACTTTGTAGCTATTGGCTTGCAGTATGCTATAATAATAATAATAAGCATATATATATGGTAATTATTATTGCCCATACCTTAGAGGTAGAATTGCCAACTGATGTCAATTTCTTTGGGTTTCAATCCTGGCTACAAGAAATTGGATATCTAACCCTACTTGATGAGCTGTGATATAGCTAAACAGGACTGTCAGTGGATGACTATACACACACACACACACACACACACACACACACAATTGTGCATTTAGGCAGGAAATTCTATTTTTGACATATCAGATTAAATAAACTGTAAACATTATACCTGCTTTTTTAATAAAATCTCTTCATACTCAAGGATAATCTTTTATGTGTTATAATTGAAAGATGTAAGAAATGTGCTGTAACTTTTACCATTGATTTTACTTTCCATTCCTCAATGTTCCCAAGTACTTTCAATCCCCTTTCAAGATCTTCAGGAATCTAAGTTGCAATAACAAAAAAATAACCTAAAAACTGTGTTGCTAAGAATTACTGTAATTTTTTTGGCTTCAAATGTAACTGTTGACAGTTATGCTTAGTGTTCATTAGAATGTGAAAATTATCCACTATTAAATTGTTTATATTGCAATATCAAGGTCATGCACATGTTAAAGAATGAAAAAAAGAACTGTTCTTTTTATAAACATTTTAGAACATTACTACAGTATTCGTAGCTGACTGTATTACGTGAAGTCTTCATTTTTTATTTCATGAATATTGCTCGAGGATCTGTAGTTTGCATTTGTCTTTTTTTCTTGGTGTAGGATAGTTGTGTTGTCGATGTCTTGAAATGGACGAATGGTGAAACATGTAATGTAAGACATCTTGTTAAAGTAGTTGTAAATCCAACATATATATATATATATATATATATTTTTTTTTTTTGTCGGAGATACATTCTCTCAAGGGACATTTGAACTGATATATAATGTTGGTTTTATGTAATACATCAGTTGGTGGGGAGGAGTTGTTACAGATAATTAAATTAGTAGTATTGTATTTTTTATAACGATTTTTTTCATCCTGTTTGTAGTTATTGTGCATCTGGTTGGAATAAAAGAGTTTGATATATTTACAGTCTTTTGTGGAAGTCTTATATTCTGTTTGATGTCTGTTGAGGTTTTTCATATATCATCTTGATCATGTACAATGTAGTTTGGGAAGTCATTATTAATGAGAGTCTGCTTAATATTTTTTAGTTCAGAGTAAAAAAGTTGTTTTTGTAGAGAAGTTAAATTGTGTATAAGTGCTATTTTATAGTAATTAGGGCATTCACTCATAGTAAGAGTGCAGGAGTTTTTGCTAGTTGTTTTTTTATATGGGAGTAGTAAATGTGTTATTGTTTGTGTCTTAAATTATATATATATATACACACACACAATCTTTAAAAGCATATTAGTTTTTGTGTCTAATAGAATAAATACATGGACATGTTGGTCATTTAGATATTTTCTTTTTAATAGTTGAACTACACTATGATAAGTATTAATGGAAACAGTTAACACATTTTTCTATTGTATCAAACCATATCTGAAATATTACCTATTCAAAAGTTGTTATACAGTAACATTAGCACCATAAATGGCATTTTTAACTTCTGAATTGAAATCTATTTTGAAACTTTCCAAAGAAAACCTGCTATTAAGAAATCATAAGATACAGGTATATTATAATTATCAAAATTGGAATGAGCCAAAGATACTGATTAAGAAAATAAAAAAATAATCCAATCTCTTTTGAGGTTAAGTGGTAATCAATGGTATGGATAAATGGCTTCTGAAATGTGTTTAATTTGATAGGTAGTAGGGAATACATTTACTTGATTCATTAATCCCCAGTAAACATTTTTCATATAGATAAAAATATAGATGAGAATATCCATTGTATATATATATGCATTTAATCATTTTATCAGTTTTCATCCATATTTTCAGTGTGTGTGTGTGTGTGTGTGTGTGTATTGCATCAGGTATTTGAGAACATCCTTTTAGCAAGCCATATATGGAAGATGATCTGACATTGTCACATGGCATGTACCAAATTTGAACATTCTCTTTCAGATGTATCTGAATATGGCAGCACACAATCTGACACACAATAAAAAGCATGGTATGATTGTGACACAAGCTACCAACTGTACCAACTTTAAGATAACCAATTCTTTGAAAGTGGACAAATTATTCCTGGAGCCTTATGGTGGGAGATGTTCATACATGGCAAAAAAATTTCAGCAGTGAGACATGACTGAATTTGTTCATATCTAAGACATCATCAACCAAAGTATGTGATGAGGTGAGAACAGCTCCAAACCCTAGAATAACCATGAGATCTAATCTTTCAATATTTTAATATCATTTTCAGCATTCCATTAATGAAATGCAGTTCAATTATGCCATAACTTATACAACCCCAGGCCATGAACTTTCCAATATCATGTTTAACTGCTGAGACCAAATGATTTTCCTTGGATTCTCTTCTATGAAACAGCCAAACTTGTCAGATGTCTTCAGAGATAATTAAGATTGTCGACTCAAAACTGTTCCTCTGTGCAAATTTTAAATGAACTTATTTGTATAGCAGTTTCTTAGACTTTTATGGCTGATATCTGCCTATCTTATTCAGGAAATATTTGGTTGTTTTACTTGAAACATTCATAGCATGTACACATTTTTTTTCTTTTAAACTTCATTAGCAACATTCAGAGAGTTAATTTTCTTTTGTATTATTCAACAAATCTTGGGTTAGTTTGCATAGTTGATCGTCTCTATACCTGACTTTCACTTTTCTATTTTGCACACTTTTAGCAACAGTGTTTTCGCTTAACATCATCAGTTTATTAGGTATTTTTTGATAGTCCTTATAATATATTCCTTAAAATCATGTGTAGCTAGGCTTTTTTCCTAAATATATTAATATATATATATAATACAAGCTATTTTAACATTTATACTATCTTCCAAGAAAAAAAAAAAAACTTTTTTCTCTCTCGCTATATATATATATATATAGTAATTTTGTTATTGTATATGGTTTATAAATGCATTATATCACTACATAAAGATTTTCATGTTTGGGCACCTTGAGGTGGTGTAATGGTTAGCAAGCTTGTCTTGCTAGAATCATTACAATTGTATAGTGAGTTCAATCCTCACTGGTTGTCCCTTACTTTTGGCCTTGTGCCACATCTAAGCTTTTCTTAGAAAATCACCATAAAGATTGTCATGTTTGAGAACAATACTGTTCTTGTTAATACATAAAGAGTGAGGTCTTAATCTGTTCTTTCACTTCCTTATAAAATTATATATATATATATATATATATATATATATATATATATATACACACACTAGCAGTATAGCCTGGCGTTGCTTGGGTGTAATGAAAGCTTTAAAACTAATCCATGGTCCTGGAGCTCAGACTCTTTGGACGTTGGCACGAAAGACTAAAATGCAATAGTTGTTTCCAGTTAAAGCGAAACCGTAGACTGACAGAAAAATGAATTGATGTAAGTCAAATTTTGATTTCCTGGTATCGATATCAAATAAGTTTTTTTCATTGTAAACTGAATTTTGAAGGCTAAATAAGTCCTCTGAGTAAATAGCATCATGGCTGAGACTAAGAACTACAATTATACCTACTTAGAGCCAAACCCGAAGCAAAAATTAAAATAAAAGGGCTGAAAAAATACAGACATACAGACAGATAAACAGACACACAAACATTTTGCCATATATATATATATATATATATATATATATATATATATGTATATAAAATCGATTTTCTGTTTTATTGTATGAACTGCAACCTTGAAACTTCTGAATATCGTTTCTTATGTCTTTGTTTATGAGTGTATCAAATTTGATTAAAATCAGACCACTCCTTCTATAACCCGATTTTTTCGATTATTGATTTTTGATATTTATTGGGGGGTACCTCGACACAAAACCTAGCTAAGAACACTCGCAGACGCTTATAGTACAACTGTGTAAATTTTCAAGAAAATCGGTTCAGCCGTTCGAAGTCTATAGGTAACGGATACACACACAGACAAAGTTCCATTTATAAATAAGTTTAGATAGATATAAAAATAAATAAAAAAAATGTATATAATCTTTTGTGAAGACGTACTTATATTTGGACTATTACAGTCATATTTTTGGTTACAAACTTTCGATACTGTAGAGTTTGGTATTAAATTATCAGAGGACAGAAAAATGCAACATTAAAATTCAAAGGTGCATTGGAGTAGCTGGTAGAGGGTGCTAACTTGCTTCATAAAGGATAACTCAAAATACAATTGAGTTACATCCCTTGCTGCTAGTTAGACTGCAACACTTTTGAAATCAATGATAAGCTGATATGCATGTGGAATTCATGTTTTAAATCAAATTAATCTTTACTGTTCTTAGGCAGTAAAAGAATAAATGTTATTTTATTCTGTGTTGAAATATATTTGTTTTTGTTCATTTCAACAATCTGGGATATAAGAAATTTTTGATGATGAGGATTTGAACTTCAAAATCAACAAAGCAATTTCCCCAGAGACATTTATGAAGATCTTACAACAGCAGCAAGAATAGTTTCAGAAGTCACAACAATTATTGACAACAATGACTGCACAGTTCCAGAATCAACTTGAAATTTTCTGTGCTGGAACAAACAAAAATACCAATTCTATGGATATCTTGGCCAAAACACCACAGAATTCTACTTGACCAAGCAAGTAGATAAACATTTACGTCATGGTTTAAACTAAAATGTATACCTTTCATGCCAACTTTTTGCACAAAGATGAAAAATAGAAAATTTGTTTCCTAGTTTGTAAACTGGGCACTGAGGAACATGACTGTTATACGAATCATATTTTACCAAAGCAGGCAATGTAATTTCACTTTCACTGAAACAACTCAGTGAAATATTTGGAGAAAACTTTCGGTGCTGGTATAGTATGTGATCTACATGCATGTTTCTGGTATAGCTTGTGATTTCCAACAATGTCTCAAGTTTCCAAAATGTATGCTTAGTACTTAGATGCAGGCCCCACTATCTCTCTGACAAGTTCAAATTTTTAACCTGCTCAATAGACGTGGGTGAAGTACGAACCGGGCGATAGATAGATCTATCTACTCCAATTGAAAAAAAAAAAAAAAAAAGTGAGAAGATTGGAAAAGAGAAAGCTGGAAACCACATCCTAAACAGGGAACAAGGGATGAGCCTCTTAACTTGTTCAATAGACGTGGGTGGAGTGTGATTGTTGCACATAATTCAAAATTAAATTTAATTGGTCTTGATTGGATAGAACAACTTAACCTTTTTGAAATTGCTCTCAATCCTCTCAAAGTTATTCTGAAATTAAAACCAGATTCTAAGCCAATTTTTAGACAAAATAGACTTGTACCCTACCCTGCTCTAAATATGGACGAAAAAAGAAAAGAAAAGAAAAAAAAAATGCTATATCTTCAGCATGGGCAGCTACTATTATAGTTGTTAAAAAGGAAAATGGAAAAGTCCAGATATGTGCCAATTACTCGACTGGTTTGAATGATTCTTGGGATGCACATCAGTATCCATTTCCAGTACTAGAGAATTTTTTTTCACAAATTTCAAATGGTAGAATTTGCCTTGCAAAGGTTGATCTTTCCGATGCTTTTTTTCAACTGAAAGTTGACAAGGAGTCTAAACAGCTCCTTAATATGAACACCCAGAAGGGATTAATCAAATTTAACCATCTTAGAGCTTCAGTGTCAAACCAGCACCAGACATTTTCCGACAGAAAATGGATGTCAAATTAACCAGATTTACAGGAGTCTCAAACTTCATCAATGACATCATCATTCCAGGAACAAATCAAGATTAACTTTTTGCAACATTTATTTTCTGTTTTCAGCTAAATTCAACAATACAGATTAAGTGCTAAAGGGGGAAAATCTAAATTTTTCTAAGAACAAATTAAATAGCTTGGGGTTTATTTTTAATGAAAATTGTCGACACCCAGTCCCAGAAAATATCTCGGCAATAAAAAACATGCCAACAACAAATGTAACAAAATATTTTTTTCTTTGTTTTGGTTAGCAACTCCAGGGTTTTTTTTTTTTTTTTTATCTGAACTTCAATCTTTTGAAAAAAGATGTTACATGGATGTGGTGTGACATGTGTCAGCTGGGCTTCAAAAAGGTGAAGTCCTTATTTTCTTCCACTGCAACCCATCTATGGATATTGTTGTCTCTGATGCTTCCAATTATGCTATTGAAGCTGCCATTTTTCACATTTTCCCTGATAACAGTCAAAAGCTCATGCATCCACATCACTGATACCAGCAAAGTGTAATTATATTCAAATTGAAAAAAAAAAAAAGTGTTAGCAATAGTCTTTGCTATTAAAAAGATCCACAAAATGCTATACAGATGTCATTTCACTCTGATCACAGATCACAAGCCTCTTGTTAGCATTTTTGGATCTTAAAAAAAAAAAAAAAAAGGAATTCTATTGTATCTAGCAAACCGTCTACAAAGATGGGCTACTATGCAGTTATAATTTTGAAGAAAAATTATAATCCAATTCAACAAATACAATTATTTTAATGAATTATCTTGGCTCATGACCACATAATATAAAGTGCCAGAAGACTCAGACATGACAGCATTATCACTAAAGCCATAAAGACACTTTGTGCTGGAAGCTACTGTAAAATAATTCACTTCTACAATGATCCATGGAACCGCGACTTCTGATTCAGTGTTAAAAAAAGTGATGTTTCCATTGTACAAAATGGCTATGAGTATGCGCTGACAAAAGAATTCAGCCATTCTTTCAGTGCTGATCTTCACTGGCAGAAGTCAGCAGCTGCCTTTCTTTTGCAGAATGTGTGATTGTCCAATCTTCATTACATGATAGAGTGATAAAAATTCCATTATGGTTATAGATTTTCCTACTAAGTAATTCATTTTAACTTAACTAATGGGGACACAAACATTCTGAATCTGAGAAAGTTTCTTTTTTCTTCCTAATACTATTTGTCCATATTGCTATTTTGATTTAAAGTAATCCTTAAGAATAAGCTTAGAAGTATATTTTTTCACATGGAATAAGTGTATACTTGAATTTGCATTTTTGGAAAGCCTTGTTTAGTTTGATCTTTTCAGATGTTTTGGGGAAAAAATGTTTTATCTATTGTTCATTCAAAGTGATGATTGTATTCAAGTCACTAAATTGCTGTTCAATTAGTTATGTTTTGCTGCGTCTTGGCTTCCAGCCAATCATTGTTTTGTTTTTTTTAGAGAACTCTACAAGATGAAAGAGCCCAAATTTTACAGTTTTTCTATTTGAATTATCTGATGAATCTTAATTGTTAAGTAAATCATTGGATAAGCTCATGGTGAGTTCCATAACTACAAAGTACTCGTGGAAATTCCTCTATTGCTTTGTTAAATATTTGGACTTAACTAACAAAATATTACAATAACAATCATAAATATGATTGCAAGTCATTTTTTAAAGAGGGTACAAATGAAAAAAATTTACATTGACAACATGGTTTTCTTTTTCACTGAAATCGATGTTAAATACGTGAGTATGTATGTACTAAGAAAGGAAGAAGCAGAATTATATGATAATTTCTTGATTGTATGTAATTTCATGCACCTAATATGAAAGGAAAGTGTATAACAGACTTAAAAGAAACAGGTTTCTTTATTTGAAATTAGAATATACATGGCATACAATGAAAGAGATTAATTTTTATTTTATCTTGAAGTTGTTTGGATAACCGTAAAGTGAAAAGAAAAATTAAATATTGATGCCCATATTTTATTGTGGGAAGAAATTAGATAATTGAAGAAGAGGCCCCTTATCTAAGGACTTTAATAATCGTTATCTATTAAATTCCTGTCAGTCTGAAAAAAAAGGGGTAATCTAGATAAACCATCCACCCAAGATTGGTTCATATTGAGGAATGTAAAAAAAAAAAAAAAAAAAAGTTTGTAACTTGTGGTAAGAGAAGATGTAGGGAGAAGAGGAATGAGTTAAGACTGGTAGAAAGACAAGAGAGAGAAGATAAAACATATTAGAAAGCACAAATGTCAGGAGGAAAATGAGAGCCAATGCGTGAGAAGGGGGAAAATGAAAGCCAATGCGTGAGAAGGGGGGGGGAATAAGAGCCAATATGTGAGAAGGGGGAAAATGAGAGCCAATGTGTGAGAAGGGGGGAAAATGAGAGCCAATGTGTGAGAAGGGGGAAAATGAGAGCCAATGTGTGAGAAGGGGGGAAAATGAGAGCTAATGTGTGAGAGGTAATAAAGAAGTAAAATGAGAAGGGAAAAGAAATGATAGGAGAAAAGAATACAAATAGAAAAGTAGCAAGAAATGCTAAAAGAAAAAAAAAAAGAAAATTGAAAGAGAGAGAGAGAGCGAGAAAAAAACTTATAAACAATAACAAATTATACAACATGAAATGGAAACAAAAGAAAGAAAACTTATGACAGGTTTAACAAATACAAAAAAAAAATATATATTTGCATTTATTCATGAGGAATTTGCATCCTGAAGATTTCTGGCACCAAATGTACACTTTTTGAGTAACTATTGGCTGTGCATAATATGTGTACATAAAGCTACTGAGAACCGTGGAGTGAGACTGGTACTGGATCCTAAAATTGCAAAATGGATGGTAACAGATTACATTTAAATGATTGCAGATTTTGGCAAATGAAAGAATTGGAGATAGCACTCAACGTAGAAGTATTAAACATGAAAATATAATGGGAATGTGAAAAATAAATTTAAAATCTCTTTTTGTAAGCATTACACTTGGCTTTTTTTTTTATCTAAGAACAAGAGTTTGACTTATTGGCGCAATGTAGACAGTGTTATATATATATATATATATATACACACACACACACACACACACTCACACAAATAACATAATGTAGACTGTAATATATATATATATATATATATATATATATATATATATATATATATATATTAACACACATATAATATAGATTGTGTAATATCAACTGGTAGCATCTGAAAGTGTCAATATTTGGGTTGCAATGTATTTCAGTACAAAGTATTAACACCCATCACATGATCAACTAGGTCTTATAAATCTACAACTTTTACAAATTTGTAGTTTTCAAAGATACTCCCAGACTCAAGGTAGTGAATGTAATTCTAAATACTTTTTATCAATTGCTGACTTCATTTGGTCTTAATATGAGCAGTACTTTTTGAGATCAATCATTTAGTTCCTTATAAGGAATTTACTGTAGAGGGCTCTTTTTCAATCTTACCATACACATTTTGAATTTGGTTGAACAAACAGATCAGTCCTTTAGTATATGCAAGTTGACTTTTTCCTCTCCGAACCAGCTGTTCAATGGTTTATATAATAGGCTGGAGTGTTCTATTGTGCTACTCAGGCAAGCCTATTCTCTGGGTTCTGATTTGCTGCTGACTTTGGTGTGGATGCCATGATAAATAAATATCCATCACTTGGCCATAAACATCTCAATGCACATGGTCCATATTAAGTTACGGCCTGACCTTCCATCTGTTAACTAGATGCTAGTTAGGGAGTTACCTTGCAAAGGTGAGCATTTCAGTTCATATATCTCAGGACGACTTGCATTCCATGTTATTAAAATGGAAAAAATTTTGCTTTTCATTGGCCTTTGCAATTTGTTAAAACATTTCCATTACATTTAGCTATCAAATTTCATACAAAATTATAGTCATTTACTTTTTTTTTATTAACTTATATGGAAACTACACATCAAAGTAATTAGCATAAGCAATCTAGTGCAAATGATTTTCAAGTTTGTTTTGGATATGATTTATATCTCTTGTTGAATCAGATAACATTGATTATTCTCAAGCAATTCCTTGATTTGGTTGCAATCAACTGCAACTGATTAATGTATAAATTATACTGAATGGTGGTGGGGAAGAAGGATACTGCTAATTAAATATATATTTACAATTCTTTTTGCAAATTGTTTGTTTTATAAAAGCGTGGTAGGGTAAAAATTTTCAGCACAAGCAAAAAAGAAATCTGAAACATTCTAGTGTTTGGTAAGATTTTGGGAAGTAAATGAGGCTATGAAATTTTTAATATCTCATTGTACAACATTAAAAAAAAACAAATTTTGTGAAATACCCTATCAAAACCAGAAAATTAATTCTGTTAAACTAGTAGAATTACTCCTAGCAGTAGATGCAGCTATAGATTTAATGTAGTCATTTTATTTGAGGTCATTTGAGAGAGTGAGGCTAAGGAGGTGCAGTGAGTTGCTCTCAAGGAGACTAGCATCATCCATTCTAATGGCAGGCAGGAATTATTTTCTATGGTGGTTAAAAGAGAGTAGCTTCATTTTGGAGGCATTAAAATTTCCTAGTCAGTTTCAACTTCATTCAATCACAAATTGGAGGTCCTTTTGAAATGCAGCAGCCACATTTTCTTTGTCAATCTTCACAGACTTCTTACAGAGATGGCTGTAAATGGTGGTGTCATTTGCATAGATGAGGACTTGGGAATTGATTACATCAGGAAGATCATTAATGAAGGTCAAAAAAAGCATAGAACCTAGTAGAGAGCCTTGAGGGATGCTCATGTTTGTATGAAAGGATCTGGAAACTTGCTCATTCAAAACAATCTTCATTTCACAATTTGATAGAAATGAGTGGATTAAATCAAACAATCGTCCAGAAATACCATAACTCTGAAGCTTGCACATAAAGCCAACATGCCAAACCCTGTCAAATTCTTTTATGATATCAAGAGCAACAGCTCAAGCTTTGCAGTTCTTATCAAGAACCTGGAATATATATTCAGTGATAGTTGTTAGCACATCAGCAGTATACCTGATGAAACAAGCCATATTGAAGAGAGAAGATTGTGAGATGTAATATGCCCAACTATTTCAGTAGTGATAATAGCTTCGAATACCTTGCCAAAAAGAAGTAAGAAGCTAATAGGGCAATAATCAGAGGGGGTCAGAGTGTTCCCCAGAGTTCTTAAAAACAGGAACTACAAAGAAGGACTTCCAACAAGCAGGAAGAATTAAAGCAATAGTTATATAGTTTGGAGAGGACTGGAGCCACCTCAGGGGTTCATTTCTTTAAAATGATGGTTGGAATTCCATCACCTTCGCTTGCCTTATGGGAGTCAAGCTTAGAAATGCACAATTGAGCCTCACTTCTAGGTAAGAAATTGAGTGTGGGTAATCCAGATGAGTCGTGGAGTTGGATGATAATTTGCGAGCAAAGCACTCGACTTTGAACATGTGAGGACTTTGAATTGATTGAATAAAGGAGGGATCGAGGGTTTTTTTGTTGTTCAGTACACTCTTGAAGAGCTGACAGTTATGTTTGGAACCAAATTTGCGAGATGCTATACGCTGTTATTCATTCTATCAGCACTCAATAGTTTAGCACCATTTAGGACACGCTTACATTTATTATGAGCAGAGACAATGATCAGATGTATTGGTCCATTAAAGCTGAAAGAAGTGATTCCTGTGATCGATGGCAGCCAAGCAAGTAGGAGAGAACCAAGTAAATGAACTCGGTTTAAGTAGAAATTTTCTAGCTGGGATGAAAGCATCGATGTTGATTTCATCCAAGAGATTTCAGAGGCACAGTCTTGAACAGGAAAACTAAAAACAGTTCACTGTAAGATATTCTGCTGATGGAGAAGGAGTAGAAAGTGACATTTACTGATACTACAAAATGATCAGGTGTGCCAAGAGAGCAGAGCTGCATAATATGGCAAGAATCTGAGATAGAAATCAGGAAGAGATCTAGAAAAGAAGTGTGTCCATTGTAATTACTGGGAAAACGTGTGGGGAAATCAACCACTTGTGTGAGAGACTGAGTGATTGAGAAGTTCAGTATTTGGACTCCAGCAAGAACAGTGACACAGTTTCCCGACCACTTGGAATGATGGGCACTGAAGTCACCAAACACAAATATATTAGCAAATGGGTGAAGGGAAATAGCTATGTCTATATTGTCAGAAATACTATCTAGAATGCAGCAGTCAGAAGAGGAAGGGGAGCAGTAGAGAAAGAAGCAATAGCTTAATGAGTTTGGTAGTGAGAAACAAGGACGTGTAGGAGTGGACGGGAGATTCAAGAGAGATCTTCCTAGCCAGAGGGAGATGTTCACCGACATGAATACTCAGGCCATACATGCGGATATTAAGTCCTTCCTAATGAGAGGAAAGTATCCAGGAATCAAGAAATCAGAGGAGAGAATTGGAGGGTTGAAGATGGTTTTGCAGAGAGCTAGGATGTCAGGGGTCTTTTTGTAGAGGAACAATTCCACACCGCAAAAGTTGATATGGATACCACAGATGTTAGAGAAAGAGATATTGGGGAATTTAGGTGTTTTTTGTTTAGCTGGTTTAGTTTTATATCTTTGATTATGTGATGTCATGATCTAGTTATATCAATAAGGAGAGGCCTAGAGTAGCAGTCAATCGTCAAATGCAACATGTGTTGGAAGGGAACTGGCACAGACTGCAGCATAATGTTGCAGGGACACTCATCCATGTGTGACATGGCACTACAAGAACCCAGATATTATTCAACTATTGGTCAGGGCAGCCTCTCAAGATGCTACACAAGAGTTCAGGCTTTTAACTACCAGTCAGAAGCAGCAACCAGAAAACTGCCAACCTGGTACCCTCAGTATGAAGAGCTGTTGCCACCATCTACACAGATTACAAATCACTCGTGACAGCATTACTATTAAGACCTGAGGAGAGAAACAAAACTGAAAACACTTTCCTGAACAGGAAAGGAGGGATGAGCCTCTACTGCTGCTCAATAGAAAGAGGAGGAGTAAAAAGAGCCTACCTACTCCTATAAAGGTTTAAACAAACTAACTACCAGCATTCTAATACTTTTAAAACTAAATTAAAATGGAAATTATTTTTTGACTGACCACTGTATCTATCTGGATTTTTATCTTTCTTTAGATAAAAAAAAAATTAAATACTTCTTAACTTCAAGACAAAGAATTCTGAGATTTAAATAGTCAAGGGCTTGATCTTTTTAATATGTTGAAATCAAATTAATTAGCCCATGTTTTAATAGTCTGTTTTTTTTAAAAATATTTTAAATATATCTTGCCAAAACCTCAATAGTGATAAAGTCATACTGACATCATTAAAATACATTTAAAAACAGCTAGGAAAAATATAATTAGAAATGAGTAAAATATGTTGATTTTTCAAATTTTATTTTTGTGGGGCTTTTATTTATTCCAAATTATAATTTTATACAGAAAAAAAAAAATTGTAATAATTTTTTAATGAATAAGATCTGCAATTAAAGCACAAAATACCTACAACAAATATTGTATATACATGCCAGATGCATCATACACTCATAGGATGAAAATAGCATTTATTTTATGCAAATACTTGTTTTTCATCATTGTCATCTTCCCAAGAACACATTTGTGATATTATAGACATCCACGTAAAAAAGGGGGGTAGGAAGAGGTGATTTTTTTTTTCTTTCTAGATCTCAAGTGTTTTTGTTTGATGGCTCAGTGGCATTCACTTTGACCAAAAGGGCAACATAGAAGTAAAAGACTGGACAGGAGTTTTTGGAGATCAAGTAGCAACAAAACTGGAAATAGGGTATATCTTGAAGCAGGTCTATATTAACAGTCATGCTTGGGATTGAGGAAGAGTTCTGGTTTACCCTTGGCAGGTGACAGAAGCATCTGTCATGTGTTTTCCGTACCATTCATTCATATTGCCATCCACCACTTCAAAATGAGTAGATGGATGAGGTGTTGATTGCAGAAAGAGGTGAGCTGTTCAACCAACATGGCAAAGTTTTTCTCTTTAGTATCACCTACTTACCTACCCAGATGAGCAGACAAAACCCTGAATAAAACATCAATTTTGTAATATGTGAAAATAGGATTTGTGTTCTTGTTCTTTGATGTGGCATTGTCTCTCATCTTGTTACCTTGTGAGCAGCAATGGATGCTTTCCCAGCCTTCAGTGCACACCAAGATAGAGACTCAAAATGCAATGTGGAGTAATCACTAGCCAATTGGTGGAAAGCTTGGTGAGGGTCATGTTATGTATTTACAATTCAATGGTAAAATAACATATATTGTATGAATATTATATTGAAAATTTCACACCTAAATTAAGCTAATAACTATGTCAGGATACTGACAGCTACACTTTTCTTAGTAGGTGCAAAGGCCAAGTCAATTTTTATCTGAAAAAAAAAAAAGAAAGAAAAAAAAAGAAAGATATAACAAAGACATTATATATATATATATATATATAATTTTTAAATGCTTAGTAATTTAGGAAAATATTCTGTGTAATCTAATGTTTATTGAACTTTAGAAATTTTGGCTTTAAATTTAGTGTAGTTATTGTCATTTTCTGATAAAGATGTTTACACACAACACTATCAGAAAATAAAAATTTTAAAAGAATTTTGAATTTATATATATATATATATATATAAATTCAAAATTCTTTAAAATTTTTGTGTGTAAACATCTTTATGTACAAAAATTAGCATGTTTATTTATATATATATATATATATATATAATTCGAAATTCTTTTAAAAATATTGGTGCTTGATGATTTGTACTAAGCTTTTCCATTTATGATTAATAAATAGTTTTTACTTAATATCATCTAAAAGGGTGAAATTAATAAAAAAATTCAAAATATTTAAAAAAATAAATTTATTCAATTAAAATTTAAAAAAATGAAAATTCTGGTAAAAATTCATTCATTTATTCATTGAAAAAAATTTTCTTAGGGAAAAAAATAAAAGCAATTAAAAGCTTTTCTAATTAAATAATGCTTTAGTTTTATTGCATTTATTTATTTTATGATTTAGAGCAAAATTTTGGTAAATAGTGTTTCTGTTTAAAAAAAATAAATTCAAATTCTACAAGGATTCTTGCTTTTAACTAATATATGAAGCGAGTGAAATTTGAAGTCCTGAAAATTTCATAAAATTAAGTGTGTGCGTGTGGGGGTAACAAATCTATTTGTTATTAAGTCCTGAAAATTTCATTAAAATTATTTGATTTTTGCAAGGATTTCTAAATCAATGTTGTTGCTTTTTTTTTTTTTATACAGCAAAAAAAAAAAAAAAAAAAAAAAAAATCTTATACTAATTAAAGTCAAACGTGGTTATAAACATAATAGTTTATGTTGAAATTAATAAAAATTAAACCACTTTTAATAAAATCTATGTACTGATTTCTTTTTGTTTGTTTTTGAAAAAAATAAAAATAAATAAATAAAAAAGAAGATGGGTAGTCAAAGTTTTGGCCACAACTGCATGGCTAATATTTTATCACCTGGGTTAAGATTTAGCTAAAGCACATACCAATGAACCAGGCCAGTTTTTTTTGTTTTTAATTCACTTTAAATTACTCTGAAATCATACACACAATATTCTCTTTTGCATATAATTCTAACATTAAACTAATTTAAGTAAATGAAAAATCAAAATCCTGACCAACTTTAGAGTAGTTCTGCCGCACTTGAAAGGGACCTCCAATCCGTAGTGACCTGGGGTAGGAAATGGTTGGTAAATTTCAATGCCTCCAAAACAAAGCTGTTATCAACTAACCACCATAGACAATCGCATCTACCTCCCATTAGCATGGGACAGGCTAGCCTCCCAGAGAGTAAAATACTACGCCTCCTTGGCCTTACACTCTCGGCGGACCTCAAATGGAATGACTATATTGAATCCATTGCCAAATCTGCTGCTATGAAAGTCGGCTCTCTGTGCAGGGCCCGGAAATTTTTCCCATCTGAAACTATTCTGCACATATACAAATCTACCATCCGCCCGTGTATTGAATATTGCTGCCATATCTGGTCGGGTGCCCCTGCTGCTCTCCTTGGGCTTCTTGACAAAATACAAAGGAGGATCTGTAACGTGGTTGATACTGACTTGGCAGACCGGCTGCAGCCGCTCTCACACCGGCGTGATGTAGCTTCCCTGTGCCTCTTCTACAAGTACTTTCATGGCTTCTGCTCCGATGAGCTTAGATCACTGGTGCCGCCCAAGCACGAATTTACACGAGATACTAGATTAGCAACTAGGTCCCACCCTTTTACAGTTAAACAAATAAGATGTAACCGTAAATTCTACTCCAACAGCTTCTTTTCTCGCACTTCCCGCCTGTGGAACTCCCTTCCACAAGTCTGCTTTCCCGACAGTTACAATCTCCAGGTGTTTAAATGTAGGGTCAATAGACACCTCCTATCACACTAACTCCCAACTATTCTCAGAACACTCTCATCTACCCAACCATCATTCTTGACATCCTCACCCGCCTATCACCCACCCTCTGTTATTTCCTATATTTAATCAGCCTTTCTCCACTCTACGTAGCCCCCTGCGCAGTAGTGGCAGTGACATGCCTTGCTCGGGGTGAAACGCTTATAAAAAAAAAAAAAAAAAAAAAAAAAAAAAAAAAAAAAAAAAACTAAAATTTTGATATTAATGAACTTAACTTATTCTTAAATTTTTTCATAAAAACTAAAACAAAAAAAAAAAAGATATAGTTATTTCCTTTGATCTGTCTGCACTCTATTCCAGCAGCCAATATATCAGTAAGAATAATTTAATAATGATTAATAATTAAGCTTTCTGATAATTAACATTTGCAATTATAATATAAATTCTATAAATAGGGAATAACTTGATAACAAAAGTGTCATTTAAACAAGTACTATAAAAAAATATATAAAGAAAAAAAAACAAGAGGATTAATTTGCCTGGTTTCAACTAATTTGTTTCCTTTTTATCTTTTAGAAAACTCTTTGCTCATTTCCTTCTTCAAACAATAGAATAATCTTTGTTATTTGATGAATTATGCTTGCCTCTTTAAGACACTTAAGTTATCACTTTGATATCTACTTTTGGTTTATTAATCATCACTCTTAGAGATCAAGTCTTCCTTTTGACTATTTAAAAAAAATGCCATGTGAGCCCATACATACTTCACATATCTACTTGACCAATGTCCAATGCACAAGCAAAATGTTTTTGACCTCAGACTAGCTATAATTTTATCATCCCCTGATTCTGTTTTTAATGTTTAAACAGGAATATCTACATAATAAATTGCTAATATCAAGATTTATTATCACAAGTGCAATTAAAAATATTGTCAAATGTAATTATTAAATATATCTACAGAGGGAAAAAAGAAATCTATTCAGTGAAATTTATATAATATTTTTTTTAAAGTGAGAAAAGATATACACTGTCGGATTTTATTATACAAGTCAATGTTTTCATGATTATTATTAAAACTGATGTTTGTAAGTTTCTCAATCAGTTGTGTTTCATCTCTATTAAAAATACTAATAAAGGACTTTTTTTAAATAAATAAAACTATCTAGGAAAGAGAAATATATTTGTTTAACAACCCAAATATTGAATAAATTATCTTATATGTTAATAGGATCTTAGAATGTTATAATCATCATTATTGTTGAGACAGTAGAAAAGTTAACATTATTTGCAGCGGCCTTTACTGTTTTCCAGAGATTAATTTGTTTTTATGGGTTAGCAACCTTTTATAGGCTATTTAAAGTTGAAACACATTCCTAAATTGTAAGAATAATTCCTTTTTTTTATGAATGAATACTATATTAACAATTTTAAAAAATAATAACAATTTTCAGATACAAGTCTAACTATTTAACCAATAGCTGGGTAAGAAGAGATGATTTCATATCATTCCCAAAGTTATTTACATGTACTTAGCCTGACTGGAATTTGAACTTGCTCTCCAATTTCTTATTCAAAGTCATTATTCATTACACCACTGCACACATTATCCATTACCCTTTCAATTATTTTCAAATTTCTTTTTGTAACATTCTCAAAACAAATTTTTTCTCATTTGTCAATATTTCCAATTTTTTTTTTTTGATTGTTGAACTGTTTTGCAATTTCCAATATGATATCGTAACTCTTGTGGTTATATCTTTATGACACATGGCAATTTTTTTATATTTGAAATTAAGAAATGTATATTATTAAATTTATTAATTCCTTTTATTAAGAAGGAGCATTACTTAATATCAGAGATAAAGCATTGAGATTGTGGACATATGAATCAATACAGCATAGAGACTATCAGTTTCATGACTCAATCACTCTTCAGACCATATATAAACTCATACTTAGTACTAATTTTTTAAAATAAGCAGTAGAAGCCCGATATAAGAAAATACAGCTTATACAAAATGCATGTAATATATATATATATATATATATATATATATATATGTGTGTGTGTGTGTGTAACAAATCTTCAAGTTGTATAAAAGAAACTTCCTAGCCAAATAAGCTAGCTATTGTTAATATTTCTAATAAAAATATATGCTGAAATTGCATAGTACATTTACCTGAAAATGTAAACAACAACAGATGAATACTAACAATTTTATATATATATATATATATATATAATAAACAAACCTTAGAGTTGTATAATAAAAATTACCAAATAATCTACTGTAAACATTTTTAATAAAACGGAATTTATAAACTGGAATTCACATGATACATTTATAATCTATCAGAATATTCAGAAAATTTTACCAACATTTGTTGGTTAATTGAAATTATTGACTGTCATAATATAATCTGACAGTATATCAAAAAACAGATGGATTAACAATGTTAATATTACATGTAGTATGTTGATTTTCTAAGCGTAGCGTAGATGTGGCACAATGCCAAAAGTATGAGATACCTAATGAGGATTGAACTGACTACTCAGTTGTAACAGGTTCTAGAATGAGAAAAGCTTGCTAACCATTACACTACACCAAGGTGCCTAATGTTACATGTAGTATGAATGGATTGGTTGTACTGGGATTTCACAAGAATTACTGTTAGTGAGAATGATTTGCAAAGCAAAAAAAAAAAAAAAAAAAAATAAGAAAGGAAAATAAGAAAAGACAAGCTTTTTCTCAAGGTAATTTTAATTCAACAAGAACCGACTCACCTATCCCCTAACATTGTATTTTAAATATAACAGCTTCAAGTCAAATGTTTCAATGAATAAGAAACTTTGTTATTTATAATACAGAAAATAATTTCACAAAAGCAAAGTTAACTGCTTGTGGGGAAAATTATTTTCTTGCTAAAAGTTTATAAACAAAGTTAAGCAAAGCTATTTTGTGTAATGAGATTTTCAATAATGTTAGTAAATCCCTTGAGGTGCTTTATAGTGTAATGGATAGCAGCTCAGAATGAGAAAATGGACAGTTGAGTTGAAATTCCACTTGGGTGTTACATTCACTTACCCTTAAAAAAGGTATGAATCTATCTCTACTCCCCTCGGCTATGGGTTGAGTAGCAGGACAGTCCTATTGCCAATCAGTCTATTGTAGAAAGGAACAGCAACCTAATACAAGAAAATCTTCTGTCTAGTCAGTCATGAATTGAAAGAGACATGATCACTCAAGCGTGTATCCACATATAGCACTTAATTGACTAAGTAAATCCCTAAAGACTTCAAATCCAGTGCAGCTGGCAGTCATGTGTAATCTCTATACGTTAAGCTGCACTGAATATATACTTCAGGCTTATTTTGGATAAAATTTTGCTGAATATTCTATTTTGGTAGAAACTATTGGTTGGAGAAAAATACTACTTTCTTCTCCACATCATTTTGCATTTAACCTTCAGGTGTATTTTGTATTCATGAGAAGATTAGCAAGAAAGTGCATTAATACGAAAAGATTCTATCAATAACAATACATGCAGGTTCATCCGTTTGCTTAGGACATCAAAAGGCAAGTCAGGCTGTCTCTTTACCTGACTGCCATCATTCACCAACTGGTGATAGGAGGAGGAGGTGGGAATGGTTAAAGTTTAGGAATGGGGGTGAAGGCATGTGGAGTGGGACTGGGTTGCATGTAGGGCAGAACCAACATGTTTACTCTCAGTTTAACTTCTATAAAAAAAACTCTTGTATCAAAAACAAGTAGGTGGAGTTCTTTTAAAAAGAAAATCCATACTTACCAGACAAGAAAAAAGAGAACTTAATTAAATAGCTATCTATTTAACTATACAAACCCAAACAAAGGTTTACTATCATAGCTCAATGGTTAAAACTAGAATCAGAGGTTCCCTGATTCCACTTAAGGAATAGAAAATTTATTTAAAATCAAAGCAAAGAATCTTGTTTCTTTCTGATCATAGTTTTTTTCAAATTCTATATCAGTCACATGATAGAAATACATCAGTAAGCTGAAAGACTAATCAAGCATGTTCTAGTTAAAGAATTCATACTAGCAGTACCCATGAAAAATTAATTTTTTTTAAACAAAATATTGCAATAACAATCATGAGTAGGAATGCAGGTCAATATTTAAAGTAGTAAGAGAGTAAAAATGAAAAGACTAAAAAATTAACAAGGTTTTCCATTTCACTGAACCAAGTAAAAAGGTTCTCTATATTTCTGTGATGCATTGAAGGAGGATGAAATGGATATATTAAATCACATTTAATAAACAAGAAACATGGTGGATATGTTGATTTTTTATTCCAGAAGTGATAAAAGGGAATAATATGGGGTAAACAGAAATTATATACATTTTTTTATGTGCTGTATCCTTTCAGGACAGAGACTATGAACTTCCAGTTGCCCCTATCTCTTGTCACTCTTAACATTTCTCCTCTTGGTATCTCTCCCAAACCCTGCCCACCATCCACTTGCTCAAGCCCGTCAAGTATATCTTGAGCCGCTTTCCCCTGTTGCTCTTTCCCATTATCTGTCCTGTGAGTATTACACTCTCCAAGCCCTCTTTTCTCATTAAGTGTCCCAGAAACCTCAGCTTTCTCTTCCTGATGCTAAGTTTCCTTTTCATTTGCATCCACTCCAAGAAACATGTTATTGCTCAGATTTTTCAGTTTACAGTATCCTCACCATCCTTCTGTAGAACCACATTTCTGTTGCTTTGAGCATCTCCACCTTTGAGGAAATGGTTCAGCATTCGCTGCCATATAGAAGGACAGATATCACATAACAGTCAAATACTCTTATCTTTGAAAGCTTCCTGTCTCTCAATACTCTGCTTTTGAAATGCACCCTTGGCCATGCCAATGCACTCTTTTTGTAGGTCTTGTTGTTTGTCCTATCAGGTTGCTAACATCCTGCCTCACTCAAAAAAAATATTGCGTAACTGGTTTAGTCACTGACAGCCTGATAAAGAATTTATTCTATATAGCATATACTCATTGACAGAGTTTTTTTTTTTTTTTTTTTAAATATATAAATACGTGCCTGTGTCCTTTGGAGGGTGGGTGAGTAAAGTTAACACTGCTTTATTGAGAATGACGATTTTATAGTTGTGAATTAGTAGGGAAGTGGGATCTAGAGAATGTAAACATTAAATTATTACTTAGTATAAATCTGAATAACCCTTTTTGTAGTGGTTTCAAATCCAGAGGTAATATGTAAAGAGAACAGAAATTCTTTTCACTTAGGAGGTTTCTAACAGCTGGAAAATAAAATACACATGAGTAGACATTCATTAGACAAAATAAGTATATATGTTATACAAATGAAAATAAAATAAAATAGAATATGAAATTAGATTTTTTGGAGGAAACCTAACTAAAAATAGGATACTGTATCAAAATACAAAGTAATATGTCATTATGCAGAGACCAACAGGCTGATTGTCCTCAGATCAGCTCATGTCGGCTGAAATAAAGTAATTCAAAAGAAAATGGTAGAAATTTTCTGACTGTTTTTTTTTGTTTGGCAATTATAGTCAGCGACTTTGAGCCATTTTAGATGCAAATTTGTGGTCACCCATGATATGGCGAGGGGGGGGGGTGTCAAAGTCGATGAGAAGTAAGTTTATTCATTTTTTTTTCTTTTCTTTGCTTTATACATAGTAAAAGACCAGAATGTTTTAAGGACTAAGTCCTTCACTCCTAGTGGTAGTTGTTTATATAGAATATGTTGGGGGTGAAAGTGGCAGTGTATTAGGTGATGGAAGCTTGACTACTATCAGCTGGTCACCAAGGGAGGTTGGTGATGGGTGTAGCAATAGATTTGCCTGGGTTGTTGCAGGTAACTGCTTTGTTAGTATAGAGACAAGTACAAGTTGATCAGAGTGTCATTTTCAGTGGTTGCCAGGGCTGGTTTCCACTGTATATGGTCTTTATAGGAGCTGATCCTTGAATGTTACCAGTGTTGGTGTCCATGGTAATAATAAGCAAAGATGGTGTCACTCTCCTTTAGTGATGATGGGCTTGTCTGAAAGGGGGAAGAAATCTGTCTGCTCTGATTTGCTGACATAGTGGTTTTGATATTGGCTTGTAGCATTTCCAACTTTGTAGTTTCTGGCTAAACGTGAGTTTTGCTGGTGTTCTCCTGTGGTAGTGTGGGGTGAATTTCTCAAAGACATTAGGAATTCAGAGAGCTTTCATTTTGACAGTCCCAAGATGGCCTTCATGCAATTCTTGCATAACTTGTGTTACTTTTAAGATAGAACTTGTTCTCCACATCAAACAGTTGTTGTGGATAGAAAGTTCATGTTTCTGATGGAAGGTATGAAATTTTTCTGGTACATTGTATTCTGTCTAGTTGTTTTCGAGAAAATAAATTACATGAGATAGGATTAGATCTGTTTTTGATGCACTGGCAATTGTGGTTGCCTTAACTGGACATTGTTCCACTAATTCTTTACAGATAAGTATGTCACCATCCTTATCTTTGTGCTTGACTTTGGAAGTGGCAAACATGATAAACCATTTGCATTGGATTTAACACTATGAAACTCAAAATTGTAATCAAAGCATGTGAGAAAAACAGTATATCTTTGTAGTCTTGCTGTACCCATTGTTGGAATGCCCTTTGGGCCAAAGTCAAGGCTTGTGGTCTATAAAAAGTGTGAATTTGTTGTTGCACAAATAATTGAAAAACGTTTCCATTGATGACACAATTGTAAGGTCTTTGTTGTTAGGAAGAACTGGATAATTTGCTCAATTCTTCCTTCACCTTTGTCTTTCAGGCATAGGAGAGTTCTTGCTTTCATGTACCTGGGTACTGTGTTGGGTTTAACTTAACTGTCCTTTCATGTCCTTGATTTTATCTATATATTCCCTGAATACTTGTGAGAATTCCATTCACTTTTGCAATCAAGACATTTTCTTTTGTGCTGTTGATGTTGTGGAGGGACTTGTATATTTCAAGTTCATACATTCAGTCTCTCCCTAAGATGGGATTATTGCTAATTTTTAAGATGGTGAGTGGTAATTGGATGCTTTTGTTGTTGTGTTCAACTAATACCAACACCTGACCTAAGAGTTTGATGAGTTCATTGGTATGTCTTCAGTTAGATTGCAATTCCCTCAAGGACAAAGCTTGTGGAAAATATCCATTTATCATCCTTTATAATCATTACTGAAAGTGTTGCCTCTCAAGTTCCATCCACACCGCCTCCCTAGTTTTTTGGGAGCATATGGAGATTTCTGTTGCTGTTTCATTTTTTTTTTCTTGTAGACTTGTTTAGATCTTGACATTGACTAGAAATGACCACTTTTGTGGCATATCACTTCTTTAAAGTAAAAGTTTGCCCATTTGTGGTTTGCCTTTGCACAAAAATTGCAAAATAGAAAATTAGGGATTTTTCTCTTTGTCCTTGTCTTGTTCATCAGTTTCTGACTTCTTGAGGGCATGTTATGGATTTAAAGATGAAGATAATCATGGTTCTAGATACCTGCTCTGACACATTTGTGTTTGTTCAACACTTAGAGCCCACCTGAGTGGACTTTATTTGCAGTTTCTAGTAGAGAGCATATTATCTGGCATGATCAACATTCTAAACAAGGCTCTACTATGCTCAAGCTCTCATTCACGATGACTTGTGACTTTGTATTAGCCCAACCATCAATGACTTTCATATATGTTATGTCGTGAGTAAGAATAAATAACTCAACAACAGGAATAGGTTAATTGTTGTATTCCGTGAAAATAGTATTTACAAAGGTTGTTAGTATCCAATACAAGAATAAAGTTAATCGTCTCAACCGTCGTAACACGTAGTATGAGCAATGGGTACTTCCGGGTCGTCACCGGAAGTCTACGACTGACTTGTCGATCGGCTGCTCGGCACACTCTCCTACGTAGATGCCACCATTACTTTACATAGTAATGGAATAGTCCATTATAGCCGAATAGGCGCGGGCGTCCCAACAATATAGCACTCTCTACCCAAGGTTCGGGTCAACTTGTAATATGGTTTTTCAGACACTTTCCAAGCAAATAACATCAAAATCACCTTCCTGATTAAGAGTCCAAGATGAGATTCGAACACAGGTCTCATGGTTGGAAAGCAAACATTCTTTTATCTCTTCAAAGTATTTAATTGGCATTTGGAGTTCAAAGGAAATGATTCTTTGTACTGTTTTAACTGAATCAAAGAGTTAAGACTGAATATCAACACTGCTGTAATGTTCTCTAAACATCCCTCACTAGTTTCAGTCTTACTTAGGAAGCCTTACATACATATATGTAGTTATTAATTACTACAGATATTATAGTTACTTCATCAATATCAATAGTAATGTATAGTACTTAAAATTGAGGTATATAATCATAAATCAAAATACTCTCTTTAATATCAATCTAACATTGTTGAACCACTACTAATTTTACACACTTACTGTTGGTTGAGCATATAACACTGCTTAAATGTGAATAAAATCATCCTATTATAATTGTACTTGTCCCTCCTTTCCTTAGTTCGCTCAATTGTTATGCACTGCCAATACCACATAAATAATGGACTATTCTAATTTGATCACATGGAAAGAGTGGGGAAAATACTTGGTTTCAATTAGAAAATGAAAGAAAAAAAAAAGATGGAAGTTTTTATTGACTGTTTCACTGAAATGGAAAAAATTGTCAATTTCAATTTTTTTTCATTTGTACCTATAAAATAATGACCAGTATTCATATTTATGATTGTTATTTGCAATATTTTGTTAAAGTTGTTAAGCTCAAATATTTAATGATGCAATAGGGAAATTTCTCTCAAATATTTTATTGTCTTAGAACTTGCCATGAACTTATTTAATCATTAACTTAAGAATTACGACTCAGCAGAATATTAAAATAGGAAAACCATGAAATTTTCAGATGTCAAAAAAACTAGTTCATTAATTATTTAGTTACCATTTTTTTTTTTTAATCATCTCACCCCAAGCAAGGCATTCCACTGCCACTATTGCGCATGGGGCTACATAGGGGAAGGTAAAGAGAAGGAGTTGTTAGACATAGGGAATGTCAGGAGGAAGGTGACAGATGAGTAAGGATACCTAGGATGAGGGTTGGGCAGATGGGAAGTGTGTTTGATAGAATGGGAGTAGGTTAGTGTGTTAGGAGATGTCTATTGACCTTACATTTAAACTCCTGGAGATTGTAGCTGTCGGGGAAGCAATCGTGTGGAAGAGAATTCCACAGTCGGGAAGTGCGAGGAAAGAAACTGTTAGAGTAGAAGTTACGGCTGCATTTTATCGGTTTCACTGTAAAAGGGTGGGATCTAGTTGCTAATCTAGTATCTCGTTCAAACTCGTATTTAGGGGGCACCAGTGATCTAAGTTCATCGGAGCAGAAGCCGTGAAAGTGTTTATAGAAGAGACACAGGGAAGCCACGTCACGCCGGTGGGAGAGAGACTGCAGGCGGTCTGCCAAGTCGGTATCTATCACATTACAGACCCTCCTCTGAACCTTATCGAGAAGCCCAAGGAGAATAGCAGGGGCACCCGACCAGATATGGCAGCAGTATTCAATGCACAGGCGGATGGTAGATTTATAAATGTGCAGGATAGATTTAGACGGAAAAAACTTCCGGGCCCTGCACAGAGAACCGACTTTCATAGCAGCGGATTTAGCAATGGATTCGATATAGTCATTCCATTTGAGGTCCGCTGAAAGTGAGAGACCAAGGAGGCGTAGTGTTTTACTCTCTGGGAGGCAAGCCTGGTCCATGCTAATGGGAGGTAGGTGAGATTGTCAATGATGGTTAATTGAGAGTAGCTTCGTTTTAGAAGCATTAAAATTTACTAGCCATTTCTTACCCCAGTCCAATATGGATTGGAGGTCTTTTTCAATCTCGGCTGCGAGGTTAGCTTTGACGCCTACACCAGATTTTTGTAGTAGGCGAGAGTAAACTGTGGTGTCATCAGTGTACAAACCTATTTGGGCTCTTATGGAATCAGGGAGATCATTAATGTATATCAGGAAGAGTGTAGGACCTAAGATGGAGCCTTGGGGGACACCTGCGTTTGTATGGTAGTTCTGGGAGGCATGTCCGTTTAATACCACCTTCATTGTGCGGTTAGAGAAGAATGACTGGATTAATTCAAACAAATGTCCAGTTATACCATAGCTCCGCAGTTTACATAGATACTATGTATTTTTCTACTGAAAAAACAGTTATGTCAGCCATTTCTTCTTAGCAGAGCAATTGTTGATTGATCAATTCATTTTCTAAAGCTCATCAACCCTTTGCAGGTTAATTAAAGCTAGAAAATATTTTAAAATTGTAAATTTTCTTTTTTTTTTTTTTAGATAATAAGCTTAGTGATGAAAATCTTGCTAATTAACCCATAGTTGGGGGGAAAAGGAGGATTCATACCTTTCCTAAAAATATCTGCATGTAAGTGAATATAATGAACCCAATAGGAATTAGCTCTCTGATCAACAATTTCAAGCCACTATCCATTATACCACCTTCAAATCCAAGCTTACAGCACCTGGCATTTCTGAGTGGTCACCTGTCTAGAAACTCACCAGGCTAGATGTTGCTTAACTTTGGTGATCATATAGGAATTGACGTTACAACATGATATGGCCATAAGTAGAGGCATTGTAAAACAGCACTTTTTATATATTCTAATGTTAGTATGAATTTGATTAGAAGATACACTAAATTATAAAAATGTATAAATGTTCCTCATTATTCTGTTTTGAATTTATGCATTTGTGGTGATTCCATTTTAAAGAAAATGGTGCAGCAAACAGCATGGCACTATCTTTTGAACATAAGTTCTGTGTAAGGTAAGGATTACAAGAATTTGAAAGTCATCACTAATTTACATTATTTGGACTATTGTCCTCATCTTCATTGCCATTTTCATGTTTTGGCCATTGTATACTCTGGCCTTCTTCAGGTGCTAGGAATTTTGAAACAAACTCTTTATTACAATCATTCATTCTCATTCCTTGTGCAAAGCCACTACTGGTAGTTATGAGTTATCCCCCTTTAACCTAACTCTCTAAGTTATTTGTTACCACTGCTGTAGCCTGATACTGAATTCACAACTCTTTGGGTCAAGTCACTAGAACTAACCAATGCCTGTATTCACTATATAATTGACCCACTGATAGGAAAATCACCATCATATGTTTAAAACTCCGCTCACTTTGTGAAACTTATCAAAGATGCTCCCAGCCAATGCAACCAGAGGGTGAGTCTGGATGTGGTGAGTGTTCACCAAGATACCCACAGTGAAGGCACTATTGGTAGTCAGGGACAAACTGGCTTCGGTCTCATCTCTAGGGGAATGTACCAGTATTTCACTATATAACCTGATGGAGATGCTGACTTTCTGCACACAAACAACACTTTGGACTGGAATCAAACATATAACGACAAGATGAAGGCTTAGCAATGGGCTATTATTACCATCACTGGCTAACATACACGTGGAATACTTTGAAGAGATGGCATTAGAATCCACAGCTCTAAAGCCAACTCTATGGCTGAGATACGTTGATGACACCTTCATACTCTAGCCACACCAGGAGGAGGTCCAGATGCTACTGGACCTTTAATCTCAATAAGAACATCAATACAGTTCACTATAGAAAAAGAGAGTGACAACAAATTGGCATTCCTGGATGTGCTAATAGCCTGAACAGAGAGGGGGTTCAAGACATCTGTATATTGCAAGCCAACATTCACCAGACAATACCTTAACTTCGTAACGAAATGGATCATGTGCTGCCTGCAACATCGAGCAAAAGCGGCGACCCAGAGACATACAAATAGGAAATGGTCAGTATAAGTAGTACCCTATAATGTAATAATTATCCAGGGTACATGACAATAATGTGATATGAAGTGCCAGAGTAAATCATTATAGTCAAAAATGTTTATATGAGTTCTGGTAAAAATACTAGATAAAACCATTAACATAAAAAAATTGCAATATAAACTGATAACAATTGTTACTAAAACAGTTAGGTTTATAAGTCCCAGAAATTCAATTGCTGTCTTCATGGCCCAGTGAATATAGGTGTTGGTTAGTTCCAGTGACTTGACTCAAAGAGTTGTGAATTCAATACCAAGCTACAAAGTGGTGAACAAATAACTTAGAACGTTAGGTTAAAGGGAGATAACTCCTGACTACCAGATGTGGCTTTGCACAAGGAATGAGAATGATATATCCTAGTGATTGTAATAAAGGCATGGTTCAAAATTTCTAGCATCTGAAGAAGGCCAAAGCATACAATGGCTGAAACATTGTGAAAATGGCAATGAGGATGAGGGCAATAGTCCAAACAATGTAAATACTACCTCATCTCAGAAATATAAACAAATATTCATCACTCATGTTTTTTAACCAATCAGATCCTAAACAAATCTTAACTAATCAAGAAAAGATAACTATTGCTATCCAATCAACAAGCAGCTTACCAAAATCCTTTAAGTGCTGATTCATCATCAAATTATCGCAATTTAACTTCATTTTTAGTAGTAGTTTTCTTTAAGATCATAGTGCATGTAATTTCACTGACTTTCATATCTTTGAGTGTTTTAAATTTCTACTGAAATAAGTTTATGTTGTTTATTAAATAAAATTGATTATTTTTGTGTGTAACTTCAGTTCCATCATCTTTAGTTACTATATCTGCATTATTTTTTTACTGAAATTTTTCTTCAAACAATTGTTACCTCTTAACAAAATCATGATTACAACCAACTATCAGTAGCTACCTTTGAACTTCAAATAAGATGGATTCTGCATCGTACTTTTTTTAATCATATCACCCCAAGCAAAGCAATAAAGCTAAGATGCATATAGTTATTGAGTGTCAGAAAATATGAGAGGAGAAAAAACAAGAGAACAAAAATGAACTATTAATGAGAGAGACCAATAAAAGAGCAAGAATTAAGACAAGATATCAATTGACATTGCATTTGAATTAAGCTGCAATAGAGTTCCACAAGCAAGAAGTTCAATAGAAGAAACTTATCAAACAACTTACAGTAACATCTAGCCTTTTCAACTATATATTGCCTCCAATCTAATATTGCATTTAAATTCATAAAGTCAAGGTACCATAGAGAAAAGTTTATTAGAATAATTACCATGGAAGTATTTAAGAAAAGGCACAAGGAAACTATATTAAAGCAGTAGGAAAGTGACTGAAGCAGAAATGCTAGGTCAGGACCAATAACATTGCAGATTCTTCTTTAGATTTTATCAAAAATCTCTAAATATATAGCAGGAGCACCATACCAGACGTGGCAGCAGTATTCAAAGCAAGGACAAATTAATACTGGCAGAATACGTATTGACCACTAAATTTAATTTGCTTATAACTAACATTTACAAAAAAAACAAACAAAAACATTCAAAGCAGAGCAATATTCAAAATGTTACTCATACAACCAAACATCTATAAATATTATGAGTACAGATTAAAAATGAGAAACATTTGTTATCTAAATAAACTTACTTTTATTATAGTATGAATCTAAATGTGTTTTGCTATATTTTCCTATTCACCCACATTTCCCTTAGACAACTGATATAATCAAATCTGTATTTAACTGTATCAACATATTTATACATATCTATCTGAAATTATTAGAAAAATGTCAACATCAAAATTTGTCTCAAACTTTGATTTGGAAAATAGGTGTTAAGTTGAAAATTCTATCCCAAAAGCTCCTGAAAAAAAATCTTGCGATTCAAATACTTTTTAAGGAAAAAGAATTCAAGGCTCATAGCACCGTATTTACTAAATTAAGGTTTCTCCAAAACATTCTTTTGCTTTATTCACCACCATGTACATCTTGTTTTTATAGAATTAAAAGCCTGTGGTTAAAATTGGCCTCACACCACCCCTCTTCCAAAATAGATTAGAATGTCAGAAATAAATTGAACATAGGATGATTAAATATCCTGTGAGATGATGACCCGCAATCTAAAATAAGTTATCTGGAATTAATTTTCTAAGAAAATAACTTAACTGTAAAACCATACCCAGGAGTTGTTGAGGAAAGATTTCATAGAGGTATTTGCCATTTTTAATGGAAATCTCAACTTCTGTTAAATTAAAGCTTAATAACTTCTTACACATTGTTATATAGTAGATAGGCCTACTTATCCCCCTGGTCCATACTCCTCCCCCTCATCTTGAACAGCAGTAGAGGCTTATCCTTTGTTTCCTGTTTAAGGAGGAGTTCCCAGTTCCTTTCTTTTGAGGCCTTAATAGTAGTAGCTGTCAGGAACCTTTGGTGATATGAGTGGACTGGAACTACAACTTTTCATATTGAGAGTATCAGATTGGTACTTTTTTGGTTGCTGCTTCCCAATGGGTAGTTAGGGGCCAAACTCTTGTGTAGCATCTTGAGTGGCTGCTCTGTTAAATATTAGGGTTCTTGCGGTGCCATGTTGTGCATGGAAAGGTGCCCTTGCACTTCTGGTTGACAACCTTGAGACTATACTATACTGCAGTCTGTGCCAATCTCTGGCCTGCTCATGTTACTTTTGATGACAGACAGCTACTACTATTCTCAAATACACACCATGATAAGCAATCAATTAAATAAAACTAAACCTACTCAACAAAAAACACCTAAACCCCTCAACCTTTATTTAACATTCATGGTATTTCTACCAACTTCTGCATTCTGTAAATGTACCTCTTTGAACACTCTCTAGACAACCTTGCTCTGTGTGAAACTAATATTAATTCTTCAATTATCTCCTATGAATTTTTAGTTTCTAGCTATCGTTCTCTCTTTAGGAAGGACTATGGTATCTATACGCATGGCCTGGAAGTTTAAGTTCAGGAACTTCATCTGCCTCTATCTTTCTCTACTAAACAGTCATCTATCACTTCTTTCATGATTGTGTGCTAGATAGTACTTAAGGCTCTCTCTCTCTCTCTACACCCATTTGCAAATATCTGTGTTCATTGAGTTCAATACCTACAATGCCCAGTGGCTTAATTACTGTCACTGACCTTGCTGACATCAAAACCCCAAGCTTTTCTATTGCTCAATCTCTCACACTATTACAGATATATAGATAGCAGCACGCATACACATCTACGCATATGAGAATAGTCTGTGTAATAACAGTGCTAGTTTTTGAATAGCAGGTCAAGGCTAGTTGACCCAGATAAAAGCCAGACAGGAAATTAACCAGACATGGAAGTCGATTGCAAGTCATGGAAGCAGCAGGAGTTAAAATTCACGCCAAAAGAAATCACGTGGGAAGAGAAACCCAAAGTAAAAATCTAGTCAGTTGCTTGTTGGGTCTTAACAAAGCAAGTTGTGTTTGCTGAACGCTGATAAACGATGGAGGAAGGGAAAGCATATTTTAAGAAAATAGCATAAATTAGCCCATTTCATCTTAAGCAACTCCGGATAAGAAAAAGACTGAGTGCATAAATTCTTATTCATCAAAACAAGAAAGAAAACGGAACTGTGCCGTGTATCGAGAAAGAAAGAAATATAACAATGAAGAAGAAGAGAAGTTATATTAATATTTGTATGTTGATTCATACTAGTTGAAAGAAAGAAAGAGATAGATAGCTACGAAGTTGACAGAAGTTATAATGTAATTCGTACGCTGATTTCAGTTTATTCGAAAGAGAAGAATGAAAGCGAAGCCAAGTAATTTATCACGAGATGAAGAGAAAAGAAAGAGAGATAATGATGCAGAGAAGTCACCAGATAAAAGAAGCTACGTCGAAGATAATGAGAATTATTTGCATGCAGAAAAAATGATGCCGATTGAAGAAAAGAATAAAGAAATGTGCGGATATTTCAGAATAGCTGTGTGCTGAAAACAAAATAATCAACTGAAAGATATAGAGACAGTTGTAACTACATAAATTTCAAGTTTATAAAGAAAGAAAGAAAAGAGACAATAAAAGAAAGAGAGAAGAAACTGATACAAAGATAAGTTATCGAGTTATTAGACCCACGTTAAAACACACATACACTTCCATGAATATTATATTACTACACACATCATACCACGTGTTTCAAATATGATTTTCTCCTATTTTATTGTATGTTGATATCTTGTATTCATAATCGCCTGTATTTTGTTCATATTTTCTGTTGTGTATTGTAATTTGATATTTCGACCACATTGGGTATCCGAAAGTAATTTTGAGGTTCAGTCCATTGGACATTCTAATTCATACTTAGATTTCTTTCTTTTTTCTATTTTATTTTTGCTCTTTATTCATTAAAATTTTATATAAAAAATTATATTGTCTTCACATTCATCCTTGATTTGTTGTCAGCGCCTGTGTTGAATATTGAATTGAACAGCAATCTTATTTTCTTATTTGAATCATCATCCATTTGTCATGATCTGGG
Organism: Ascarosepion bandense; assembly: GCA_037127315.1. Lineage (NCBI taxonomy): Eukaryota > Metazoa > Mollusca > Cephalopoda > Sepiida > Sepiidae > Ascarosepion > Ascarosepion bandense. The sequence continues at coordinate 3,163,428 of JBBBDQ010001319.1, forward strand.
ACAGATAACCAGTATCTGTCTATAGATGTGAAAATGCAATATACCCAAATCGACATATAGACATCGTGATAGTTTTTGTCCGGACAGGTATGTAACGCATACAAATGGTGGACTTTCCACATGCGTTTTTCCCCAACAATCCTGATAGACATGCTTCTCTTCTTGATCTCTTCCTTACCTCTACTTCTGACTCATGTTGCACTCTGCAGCTCTGCCCTCCTAACAAATCTGATCATATAGTAGTGTCTGTAGATACCTCTTTCCCTTCCCCCATAAGTCACAAACCATCTACCAACAGAAACTGTTTTCTGTTAACAATGTTCTGATTGGGACTTGTTCTGTGACTTCCTTCATGATATGTACAAAAATGTGCCTCTGAAGTGTCCTCCTGGATGAAAGCTGGCATCATAACTTTCATTCTAGCATGGAAATACCTAGTGAAATCTCGATTATCTTAATTCTCATCTATATATTCAGCTGCTATAGCCAACAGGTTCACTTCTGGCTGTATGTGAGTGAAATGTCTGATTGTAACAAACGTCTTTTTGTCAGTGCTAGTAATGAATGCAAGCATGTGCTGAAAGAAGCAAAGTTACTGTTTACTGATAGAATGAAATGTATAGACTCTCATAAGTTTGGTTCCAGAAATTAATGGTGGCTCTGCAAGAGTGTACTGAACAACAGCAAATCCTCAGTCCTTCCTATCTTCAATCAGTTTCAAGTTATGACATCTACAGCAAACATGGTTGAGTGCTTTACTCAGAAGTTCTCTTCCAACTCCACATTCAACATCTGGAATACCCAACCTGATTCCCCTCCCCAAATGAAGGTTCTACTGAATGATATGTGCATAATTCTGTTTTCTTCTACAAGGAAAGTGGATGTAATGGGATCCCTGTCATCATCCTAAAGAAATGTGCTCCTGAGCTGGCTCCAATTCTCTCCAAACTCTATAATGATTGCCTTGCTGCTTCCTGCTTTCCAGTTTGTTGGAAGTCCTCTGTAGCCCCTGTTTTCAAGAACTCTAGAGAATCCTCTATCAAATTATTACCCTTAGTCTCTTACTGCTTTTTGGCCAAATATTTGAGGCTCTATACAATACTGACATACTAAAGTAGTTAAGCATCTCACGACCTCCCTTCAACAAATAATATGGCTTGTGTTTTGCCAGGTCTACTACTGATGTGTTAACGACCATCACTGAATTTGTATATCAAGCTCTAGATAGAAACAGTAAAACTTGGGATATGGATTTAGATATCTAGAACGTTAAGAGTAAGGCATGCCAGCCACTTAAACAAGCTCCAGGGCTATGGTTTCACAAGATAAATATTTGGTTTAATCCAATCATTCCTATCAAATCATGAAATCAAGGTTGTTTTGAACAGGCTTGCTTTCCAATCCTTTTGTACAAATGTGGGGCTTCCCCAAAGCCCTATCCTGGGTACTATACTGTTTCTAATCTACATTAATGATTTCCCCAATGTCATCAGTTCCCAACTAGGTATTTATGCAGATGACGCTACCATTTATTCCTGTCTCAATAACAAATCTATCAAATCTGACAAAGTAAATCTGGAAGCTGCTCCCAAGAATCACCCACCATCAGTGGGGCAAGAAATGGCTTTTAAATTTTTATGACTCCAAAACTGCTTTCATTTAACAGAGAAACTTTTTCCACTTGCCATCAGCATGCCTGACACTAAATTTCAGGAGAACATCATACTACACTTTCTTGGCCTTACTCCACTAGATGTTAATAGAAAATGTAACTATATTAAATCAAAAACTGGTTGCGTATGTCATACTTGAAATATTTTCTCATCAGAATACATCTTGTAAATTTATAAATCTATTTGTCAATGCATTAAATACTGTTGCCATATCTGGTCTGGTGCTACTGCTATATATCTAGAAATTCTTGACAAAATCAAAAGAATGATCTGTAATGTAATCAATCCTGTCCAGGCATTTCAACTTCAATCATTTGTTTACCAACATGTGATTTCTCTCTATCTTTTCTACAGATATTTTAATGGTAAGTGCTCTGACAAACTTTTTTCCTTGATGTCCTGAATACATGAATTTAAGAATGCTACTAAATTGGTATTTAGGTCTCAAATTTTTATTGTTGAAATAGATAAATAAAACTGCCACTTCTACTCCAACAGTTTTTTTTTTTTTGCACTTCCTACCTGTCTTCTTGTATACCCCATTCATCTTTTGTCCTTTCCTCAATCCTCCCTATTAAAAGTCTTCTCTGACTTACTCTAACTAGGGACATGACCATATTGCTTGAGGTGAAATGATTAAAAAAAAATGATCAATTTGAATGAGAACAACTTTGTAGAAAACTTGTTTGAAAGGATCATGTCAAATTTAAAATTTGTAGGAAACTATTTGGAAACCAACATTTAATAGAAAATTCAAATTGTTGATAAACAGATAATTAAACACTTTCACAAATTTTAAAATTTAATTGTATTTTAAAAACATTAACCAAAGAGTTATGTTAAAAATATAAGACATATGAGACATGAAAATATTGTCAATTCATTTGATAAATTGTTTTTTTATTTGTATTTGTGTGTGACAACATTCTCTTTTGTATAAGTAAATTTTTAATATGTAAGATTATGTTAATGTTGAGAGTATATGCAGTAGTAAGTAACTACTGCAATATATAAATTTAGCTGAAGAGAATATATATTGTACAGTTACTTTTAACAACGCTGATAATAAAATGGATGTGAATGATGTATAGAATTCGTATAGAGACCAATGAGAGTTGAACAATAATGAAAATGTCAAATTGGTAAAGTTACAAAATGAGCAAAATTTCTACCGAAGACTGATTCACTCAGATTAGTTATTGAAGTATGCAGAAAAAAAAGAGTTAGGCTCCAAACTGAGCCTAAAAATTAAGAATTTCCTCTAAATTATTATTAGTTAAAAATATATATAATTTTTTTTTTACAAGAGAGAGAGAGAGAGAGAGAGAGAAATAAAAAAACAAAGATTTTGCAGATTTAATTTTTGAATTTTTCTAAAAAACGAGATTGTTTGCAAATGTCAGAAAATGTAATGTCTTTTTTTTTTTTTGGAGACTGATTAGTGAAAAAATAAAAATTGTCAATTTAAATTTCAAATGTCTCTGATGTCTCTTAGCACAAAAATGACAAATTTTTGTAGAAAAAAATACAGGTTTTTCAGAACTTACATTCAAAAGTTTAATACTATCTAATTAATGCATTTGAGGTACTCAAAGCTGAGACCAAAAATACAAAGAGGAACTGAATTTTTACATTGGTATTACTGTAGTATCATTTTTATTTTAATATTAACAAAAATTAGCACTCTAAATGTCATTTTAGAATAATGTAGCTTAATTCAAAAGTTTGTTTATACTTTGTCATTATAAAATTGTTTAAAACTGAGTTATTTAAAAAGTTAGTATTAAGTATTATAAATTATATAATTTAAATCTTAACTTTATTTTCCTCTCACATTTTCTCTTTTGAAAAATTTTAAAAATTCTAATCTAAATATTTTGTACGTTTTTAGCATATTTTCTTTCCTTTTCTGTTGTTGTTTAAAGCAGATAATCAAGTAGAATACAATACACAGATAAGTATTTTCATTTGAGAAATATGCAGTAAAAAATAAAAATATTTTGGAATTTATCTCCCTTACCAAAAGTAGGATTTGTAAGTAAAATAAAGTCTTGCATATTGCTATTCTTTTTTTAATCATTTCAGCGCAAGCAACATAATACCACTCGGACACAAGAGCATGAAAGAGAATGAGAAGACTTTAGTGAGGTGAAAAGACAATAAAAGAACTGGATTCAGAAGCATTTACATTTTTGCAGATTGTAGGCATCAGAGTAGCAAGAAATTAGGAAGTTCCAAAAGTGAGAAGTGCAAGAATTTTCCATGATCATACTTGAAGCATGGACTGCATCAGTTTGATTTAAAAAATTATGTAAAGTTTGGTTCAATAAAAGCCTTATTTTTTTTTTATTAATATTGATTGTTTCATCACAAATTTTATTTAATCATTTAAGTCTGACAGAATATTCAAATTCATTTGAAAGAAACTATAAGGAAAACAAAATTATAAAACTATCCTTGAAAGCCTAAGTAGAATATATCCACTTGAAAAGCACTACTGAAAATATATTTTAATGCTACCAAAATGGCAAATCAAATATTTTCTATCTTTCATCATTTTCCTTTGCCTTTCATTGACAATTAGCATCAATATCAAGCAATTTTTTTTCTTCAGAGTAAAGATAAAATTATTTCAAAATTATTTTTTGCTAGTGTCAGAATTTAATATTTTATATAAAATGCAAGTCACAACTGTGGCATAAAGTATCCATAAAATATTATTTTGTGTATTATAGGATACAATTCCTATATCATCCATCAATTAACTAAAACACACAAAGTAAAATTGCACACCTGCAAAAATGAATTGATTCAAAATATCTTGGAAAAACCCAGACCACGGCAAAATTCACAAGTCAGTGTGAAAAGCAAAATTCTGGATCCTGATTGGATTACAAATAGAAAATTCATAACATTTTTTTCACACCTAAAGAAGAAAATGCCTGCTGGAGCCAACAACATGAGAAACTTCACTATTTAAACCAAGTTGGTGACCAGTCAAATTCAGCCCAGCAAGGGAGCAGTTAGCTGAGAACCTCCTGGCAATGTAACAAAAATTTCAAAACAGTCAGAATGGGAGCGGTATCTGAGAGCATCTCACAATGTAAAGAAGAAACTTCAAGCTGACTCGGTCACCGACCTTTTCTTCCAATTTTCCTTTTTTTCATTTTCACTCCATGTGGCCAAAGAGAGCAACAACAGGACACACTAAGCTAAGTACTATTACTTTATTTCTTCTTTTTCACCCTGACCTACCAAAAAGGAACATAAGACTTTTCATTCTGCTTCTACACAACCATAAACTCTAAATTTCTGTGGACATTTTAAATACTTACATTTCTCTTTGAACAATTTTAACTACAAAACTACATGCATTTCTCAATGAACATTTTTCTTCTCACAAATATGTTATAGTGTTTCAGTTAACAAATTTCACTTATATTTTTCTTACAATTTTTTCTTCTTTTAATAAATCTTTGCTTTAATGCAGAAACTAAAAATTTTATCCTTCCACATTTCAACATCCAACCTTCTGATATTTAAATTGTGGAGACTTCAGTTGTGTTTGGCACAAGGCCAATTTACCAAGCATCACCAAGGCCCCTACAGCATGTTCACCCAAGATACTGTGCATAAAATCAAGCTTACTGAAAACTCCAGCAATTCATTAGCATCCTGGAGGACAAAAACATTGTCATACCTTAGACAGTCTCAATCCTACTGAGAATCTTTAATATACCTAGCCTTAGCCTTTATTAATGGCATAGTTTCAAATGTTACGAGCATAACATCCTACAGCTTTTTCAGTAAGGTCTGTGATTTTTTTATATATATTGTTTTTACTTTTTTTCTTCATCCCCATGTGGTCTGCTGATACTACTATATCTACAATCTGCTAACTCATATTTTTTTTAAAACTTAGATTCAGTTTCCTTTTTGGAATAGGATAATTTGTGCAGATGTCAAAGTACTTCCTTTTTTATTAAAAAAAAAAAAAGACAGCCTCTTGTTGGTGCTGATAGCATTTGTAGCGGGGCTTATTTTCAATGAAAACAGAAAAATAGAACGGCCTACTTGAAATAGAAATGGGCATTTTGAAATGGAAATTCTTTTTTCTAACAATAAGATTTGCCAACTGCCATCTTTATTTGTTACTATGTTTGCTTTTGCTAACTCACTTGTCCCCTGACAGACATCAAAGGATATAATCAGTAATGTTTTAATACATCTTTACCTAGTGGTTCCTTACAGTATTTAGGAACTAAGGTTTTTTTTTTTGGTTTTTTTTAAGAACAATGTTGGCTTGATTTAATAACATTAAAAAAATAAGTTAGGGCAAAACAAAAATTGCATCAGTTTGTTTTATCCTTTTTTTCACATGGTAATGGAAGTCAAGGGAAGGTTATATCAGAAAGCCAAATTTTACAAATTAAATGTTTTTTTTTTAAGTTTTATTTAATAATTTCAGTAAAATGACCAAACAATAATGTAGTTTTTTGTCTCTAGATGACTTTATAACAATTTATTTATGAGAGTTAATTTAAACCTGGATTTTGGTGTTTTTATTGATTTTAACCTGGCAGCCTTGTGTGCACACCCAAATTAGTTTTATTCTTGTGAGAATAAAAGTCAGATGATTTTTTTTCCTTCAAAAACAAAAAACAAAAAAAAAAAACACCTAAAGTCTTGTGTGAAACAAAAAGAATATATATATATATATATATATATATATATATATCTTTCTTAGGAAGATGAGACATTTGCTTTATTACAGTATCCAGTTTGGTTTTGTTACAGTAAACATACAAATTTCCCAAAAATCAAAAACAATTTAAAAAAAAAAGAATTACCTATTAGCTACTGTTAATGCCCACAAAAAAAAAAAAAAAGAAAAAAAAAGCCTTTTCATTGTAGAGATCTATTAAGAAAGCATATTTCAATTGTATGGAAAACTGGAAGCCTGAACTCATAAAATAGATTTTTTTAAAAACCTAACATGGAAAAACAACAGCAACCTCGAAAGATGGATTTTCTACTCCCAAAAAGTTTGATAGTCATTTGCTGCTCTAAAAACAAAATCATAATGATCATAGCAGATGAAACAACTGACCACAGCATTTTGAATGAGATTGCAAGCATTTGAGAGAAGTTGTTTCTTATCAATTTTGTCACCATCAATCATCAAACTAAGTTGGGTTTGCATCTGAGCTGTTACTCATGTTGATATTGCATTTGATCATAATGCGTTTTTAACTGATTTAAAAGTATATTGTAAAAGGGTACATAGTAATGTTTTATCCAATATATTTGTGAAGTTATGTCTTGTGTTTAGCACACATTTTACATCTTGTTGGTGAGGTATTCTCCTGCTGAGCACAATTTGATAATGTTGCTCGGTCCAATACTTTTTGTAAAAAACCTAGACAAAAACAGCAATATCTGAAATGGCTTGAAGCTTACTTGCATAATCAACTAGTGAAGCTCCCCATTGTTCCAGTGGCAACTCAATGGAATTCATGGTTTAATTCAGCCACGTATCACTATTCATATGTTCAATTTTATGAAAGATTCTTCAAAGAAAAATGATGATAGTAAACGGCGCCATGCATCATAACATAATTCACGACTCAATTTGCATTTCATCAATGACATCTGCATTCATTAATAAAAACCTTGACAAGCTTAGAGGAGACCAAGTTACCACTTGCATCTATTGTGTATAGGTTGAAAACATTTGTTCTAGAAATTAACCATCTATCTGAACTAGAAAGTATCAAGAGGAATAAGGTTACATCAAATTTGAAGAATGCATTCAGTACAGCACTGTCAACGTTGAACAAATACTTAGATACTTCAGTGTATGAGCTTTACAAATCAACACATCTGTTTGATCCAAGACTGCTACGATGTATTAGCTATGACATTGACAGTATTGCAGCCATTAAAGATTTGCATGATCCATCCACTAAATCCTTTGAAGAATTTCAAATTTATATAAACTACAAAGATGACCTATGAAGTCCCTTTAGCATTCCAGCATTTTGGAGTGCCAATAAGAGCAGATTTCCCATTCTGTCACAGATTGCTACTAAAGTTACATGGATGCCTGTTACTATTGTAGATATTGAATGTTCATTTTCTTAACATGAACATTTGCTCAGTGACAGACATGAATTAACTCAGGAAAATATCAAACACCTTAATATATTTTGACAGTGATTAAATTAAATGTTTATCTTACTTTTGTTGCTCATTTAGACATTCTATATATTACTGTTCACTTTTTAAAATGTGATTTAATTGTTTAGACATAATTTATCAATAATCTAAAGTTATAAATAATACACAAATAATTGTTTATAGGGGTCTGGGTAACATGGGTTAATTTAGCTAATTTTAACTAGGGGGTACCTATCTCTTTATTATATATGAACCAGTTATGATATTTGCGTTTAATCAAAGTTCTTTCTTTGGGAATGAATATTTTCCCAATATACACAATAATTCTGCAACATTCCAATGCCTTTTTATGCACACATTTTTTTTGCCTTTGAATGCTTTTGTTTCTTGGTATTTATTTCCATTTCTTTTTATTAATATATTTTTTACATGTAAAATACATTAATAAGCTAGCCATCATGTTTGTTTATTTGCTCCTCTCCTCTGTGTAGAACAATTTTTCTCTGAAAACTGAAATTATATCTACATGAGTGACACTTGAGACAATAAAATAGATTAAACAGTTGGTTTTCACATTAAGGTTATTTGAGAAAATTGAAATCCAAAAAGGGACAACACTTATTACTGGCCTTATAAAACTTTTCCTTTGTGCTTACATTTTTATTTGACTAAAACTTTACAATGTTATTTTTTTCTTATGTCTCTAATCTGGAAAGAAACAGAATAAATATTCAAGTATTGTGGATTGTATATACAGTGATAAAAATAAGTATTTCATCCCCTGCTAATTTTCTGAGTTTGCCAACTCGAAAGTGAGAGACAGAATATAAAAAATTCTAGAAAATCACATATTAATTTTTGAACATTTGTTTGTTATTTTTATTGAAAAAATAAATATTTCACCCCCTACCAATCAGCAATGATTCAGGTCCCACAGACCAGTTATGTGACCAGGAGGCATATAGTCAGTCAGTCAGTTAAGTGCCACGCACGATACACGCTTGGGCGATCATGTCTCGAAAGAGACATGACTGACTGGGCAGAAGATTATCCCGCAGTAGGTTGCCATTGCTTTCTGTGGTAGACTGGTTGCTGACCAAGGCTAGAGAACCCAATCTGTCCTATTATTTAACCCATAACTGGAGGGAAGAGACGGATTAATACCTTTCCCAAGGGTATTTGCGCGTAAGTGAATGCAAGGAATTCAACTGGAATTCGAACTCGGTTCCCCCGATTTTCTCGTTCCGAGCCGATATCCACTGCGCCACAACGGACATACTCAATTATTACACCTAATCAAATATTCATTACCTATATAAAAGACTAGTTCACAGAATCTTTCAATGGATCAAAATCTAATCTCTCCACAATTCTTCTTCATGTGTTGTGTCCCTTCAAGACATAGGCAATCATGGATTCCACTTGATTGTCTTTTGTCGCTCTCAAAATTCTTCCTCTTGGTATCTCTCTCAAACCCCACTCTGCCATCCATTTGCTTAGGCCTATCAAGTAAGTCTCTTTCCCATCTCTTTTTTCCCTCTATCTGTCCTGTGAGTATTAAATTCTTCAGGCTCTCCTTCCTCATTACATGTCCCAGAAACCTTATCTGTTTCTTCCTTATGTTAATTATGAGTTTTCTCGTTGTTTCCACCCTCTCCACATGCTCAGTTCATGGTATCCTTAGTATCCTTCTGTAAAACCAGATTTCTGCTGCCTCAAGCCCCTCCTTCATCCTAAGAGAGATCATCCAACATTCATTGCCATACAGAAGGACAGACATCACTTAGCAATCCAGCACTCACTTCTTTGTTTTCAATGAGATTTTTCTGTCTTTTAGTACTCTGGTTAGCTTTTGAAATGTGTCCTTGGCCATGCCAATGTGTCTTTGAATCTCGGCATCACACTTCCCATCCTGTCAGCACGCTTCCCAGATATTTAAATTTCTTTACTCATTTTATTTTAGTTTCTCCATGTAGTTGTCATTTTGGGGTTTTCTTTTGACTGATGACCATACATTCAGTTTTCTTGAAGTTTATGCTCAGTTCTTTCTTTTCGCTTTCTCTTCCTACCTTCTGTAAGAGGTCATGCATTTTTCTTTCTGTGTCTGCTATCAGCACTGTGTCATCTACATATCTTACATTGTGGCCGCCAATGACAAATCCTGGCAAGGGTTTTATTTCTCTCAGAATTGTTTGGCTGCATAAGGTAAATAGATACGGTGAGAAAACATCCTTTTCTTACGCCCCTTTCTATTTTTGTATATCTGCTGAATTTACTATCTGTATGCAAGCGGTTTGTTGCCAATATAGATTCTTGATTATCCTAACGTTTTTCCAAAAATGTCGAGCATCTCTATCAAATCTTTGTGGTGTACTTTGGCAAATGCCTTTGCATAGTCTATGAAGCACAGATAGAGGTCCTTCTATTCTTTCAGATAGCATTCTGAGCATGAATATTGCATTCCTTGTTCCAGCATCTTTAACAAAGCCACACCGTTCTTGTCCTATCTCTGGGCCAATTCTGCTGCGTGCTCTGTTTATCAGAATCTGTATGATGAGTTTTGTTATGTGGCTGGGCAAGAAGAAAGAATTGTCTGAGGACATCCAAGACAAAATTGTATACCTGCAGAAGACTGGAATGAGCTACAAGATGATTGTCAAGCAGCTAGGCGAGAAGGAGTCAACTGTTGGCATGATAGGAAAATAGAAGAAACACCAATTGACTATCAATGTCCTTTGGTCTAGAGCTCCATGCAAGATCTCCCAACTTGGAGTGAACATGATGAGAAAGTTGAGTGAACAACCCAGAAATATGCAGCAAGAGCTTGTTGATAATCTCAAGGCAGCTGGGATCACAGTCACCAAGATGACCATTAGTAACACATATAGTGAACTGAAATCATGTTGTGCCTACAAGGCCCCCCTACTCAAGAAGGCACATGTACAGGCCTGTCTGAAGTTTGCGAATGAGCACCTGGATGATTTAGAGGAAGGTTGGGAGAAAGTGATGTGATCAGATGAGATTAAAATTGCTGACTTGGACACCAAGATCACCATACCAACCATTAAGCATGGTGGTGAAAACATTTGGGGCTGTTTCTCTGCTAAGGGGACAGAATGACTACACCAGGTTAAGGGAAAGATGGATACAGAAAAATCTTAAGAGAAAACCTCCTTGCCTCAGCCAAAACACTGAAGATGAGTTGTCATGATAATGACCCAAAGCATATGGCTAAGGCAACAAAGGAGTGGCTCAAGAAGAAGCACATTAAGATAACAGAGTGGCCTAGTCAGTCTCTGGACTTTAATCCTTTAGAGCATCTGTGGAGAGAGCTGAAGCTTCAAATTGCCAAATGACAACCTACAAACTTTAAGAATTTGGAGAGGGTCTGCAATGAGTGGGCTAAAATTCCCCCTGGGATCTAAACTTGGAAACCAACTATAGGAAAACCCACCCCCCTCCGTGCTTGCCAACAATCGTTTCTTCACCAAGTACCGAGTTATGTTTTGCTATACCTATTTTTTCAATAAAATACAAAAAATATTTTTATGTGATCTTCTAGAATTTTTTTTTTATATTCTATCTCTCACTTTCAAGACTGACCTACTCTGAAAATTATAGACCGTTCCTATTTTTGTAAGGTGGCAAACTCAGAAAATCAGCAGGGGATGAAATATTTATTTTCTCCACTGTATGCTCACCTCTTATTTAATTCTTTTAGTAATCTGTGGTACTATTCTGTATGTTTTACCATGTTCACATAATTCTTATTTAAATTTTAGCATTCTTTGCAAGTGCTGTTCTGGGAAATCACCAAGTTAGATTAAGGGCTGAACTATGAGGTACCAACCCCTATAAAGTTGGAGTAACTTATCTAATGTGCAGATATACACACCAGAAATGTTTTTCATTTTCCTTTTATTTTCTCGTTTTAATAACATTTATATATTGTTATACTTTCTCACTAAGTATTATAATGCAAAAAGCAAAAACAGAATTCTATACTGAAAACCTGAAAAAAGAAAAAAAACCCCTAAAACTTGAAACAGAATTAAGAAAATTTGAAACAAAAATGGGCCCCTCTACATTTGTTTAGAGTTAGACTGAAGATGTTTGTACATTTCTTAGTGTATCAATGTGTCATTTTGTCATGCCTTTTTTTATTTTTGTTTCATTTACCTGCATGGTTTAGTTTCATCTTTCTCCACAAAGGCAGTTATTTACTGGTTTTCTGAATTGTTTATATATATATATATATATATATATATATATATATATATACACACACTTATTTGATGTGTGTATGTGTATGTATGAGTGTATATATTTGTCTGTGTCCATATGTGGGTATCTATATATAGATGTGTCTATCTCTTTCTCATTTCATATCTGAATAACTTTATAATAATCTAAACCTAATGCTTTGTTAAACATAGTCACTAACATTAATTTGTAATAAATTTTTTGAAAACAAATTTTAATTTTTATAGTAAAGTGGAATTAATAGTTGATTAGTAATACTGATCTTTATTTTAATCTAATATTAACGTTAATGCCCTAATGAACTGTTTTTAGAGTGTTCCTATGTTCTTCAAATTAGAAATTACTTGTATTTTGATTGGTCACCACAGACAATATAACAATGTCTCTCTGATTGAGGGGGTTTGGCTAGTTTGAACCTTTTAAAACTCCAACTTGAAATCAGCATCATCACTTGATAAGACAAGTAGTGTCAAAACAAAGTAGCTACTTTTGTAGTGATGTTATAACATATTTATGCTATAAGTTTTAAATAAATATTATTTGCTCTACTTTGTATTGAGCACTTTAAGAATAGTGTTTCTTTGGATACAGAATTTTAATCAAATATTAACATTAATGTCCCAATAAATTGTTTTTAGAGTCTGTTCTTATGTTCTTCAAATTAGAAATTGGTCACCACAGACGATGTAACAATGTCTCTCTGATTGAGGGAGTTTGGCTAGTTTTGAACCTTTTAAAACTCAAAATCAGCACCATCACTTGATAAGACAAGTAGCATTGAAACAAAATACCTACTTTTGTAGTGATATTATAACATATTTATGCTATAAATTTTAAATATTATTTGCTCTACTTTGCATTGAGCACTTTTTAAAGATTAATTTTTTTTTTTATATGGAATTTTATTCCATCCATAACTACTCCAGACTTGTATATATATATATATATATATATATATAAAAATAAGCATTCTCACCAGTACAAACCTAGTGATTTACATTAGAGGTCAAGTAATAAGTTTCTTCTTTATACTAGCTAATTTTAATAATATTGTGATTTGACTGGTTTCACTCCTCATTTGAATTTCCAAGCATATTTTGCAGATCTTTTTTTTTTTTACACTGTTGTTCACCTAATACAAATAAAGAGCCACTCAAGGTATGGGGTGACTGAATTAGTTTGTTTTATGAATGTAAGAGGAGGTATGAAGTGAAAATTATTTCAAGCATGTTGATAATGACAAGTACAATTATCTTCATGTTCTACAGTTTGTTTTTTAAGATCTCTGAAAATGTCCAAATATTTTTTGAGCTTTTTAACTACTTTCAACTTCACTTTGTGGTTTACTTCAATTGTAAAAAATCAATTATTTCACAGACTTTCTTTGTGTACAAGGACAAAATATGTTCAAGATAATTTCTTCCACTTTGTAAATATAGTGAGATGTGCAGGTAGTGTAATGCATAGTAGCTTGATATGAGAAATCAGAGAGCCAAGTTCAAATTGAAGTCTGTTTTGTTATATTCACTTATGTGTAAATACCCTTGTGAAAGATATGAATCCACTGGCCCCTCAACTATGGGTCAAATAAGATTTTTACATAGGGGGGGGGTACTACTCATTCCCAAAATCTAAAATTATGTTTTAACTTTATGTAACTCACCAAGCATTGATATGCAGTCAAAAACAAATCAATTGAGCATATAACCTTGATCTACCGCGCTGAATCCTTTGACTGACTGCATACTTTTCAGTGGATCCTACTTTTTACTTGGTCATACCTATCATTTTAAGAACATGTATATAAATTAAAAGCAGAAGACCATTAGGGGCATTTGTTTCTTGAGGTTCATGTCAAATATTGTACCAGAAACTAAGTCTGGATGTCATCATATAAAATAATGATTTTAATACACATAAATACATTTTAGCAATCTAGAAAAATAAAGTAAAAAAATCTAAACAAAAATATACCCCTGAATACTAAAATTGTATTGCTTACATAGAAAAAGCTGCCAAGTTAAAAATAAAAAGTGGGTAACTAAGAGAGAGAAAAAGTAAAAATGCAATAATTATTACTTCCCCACTAGAGATGGAGAGGTAAAGAATATTTTTAAAAAAATGAGTTTTTGGTATATCAGCCAAGCAGAATGTAATGGAAGAAACATTACCAATCATGATTATTCCCCTTCCTGCATATTTCCATCATCTCATCATCACTGCAATGAAATCCATAACAGCAAAGAAATAGCAGACAGGTGGATAAGAACAATGCACGAACAAAGTATCAAGATATTTGGAAATTATATTTTACTTTATTCATAGTGCACGTGATACTTGTCTCGTAATAGTAATATTCGCTGTTTCCTTATAAGAAAAAAAAAAATCAGCATTCATTGATCAAGCAGCCAGTTGAAATTTATAAAATCTTTCCCTTAAAATAATTCTTTAGGAAAATAGGTTTCTCAAGTCCACTGTTATTGCTCTTTCCAGTGTTGATGAAGGTTTCCTTCCTAACCTTTTATTTGAAGTAATGTGACAAGTTGACATATGAATTACACTACTGGCCATAATTATTAAGCCACCTCAGTTTCTTTTTAAAGAAATGATGTATTTCATACTATTTTTAGTATCTATTGCCAAATGAAAATAGAATGATTCTTTTGTTATTATTACTTTGCAAAATTTTACAGGGCAAGGAAGCAAAGATGAACTCGTCCAAATCACCCTAAATTTTCTTCATTCTTTCATTGATGAAACTGCAATATAGGTAATTATTAAATATTTATAAATTCATTTGAGGCACATGTTATTGTGCAATATTAACAAAAGAACCATTCTATTTTCATTTACAATTATTCATTTGGCAATAAATACTAAAAAATAGTATGAAATACATCATTTTTTTAAAAAACTGGGGTTGCTTAATAATTATGGCCAATAGTGTGTCATTTTCTCCTTGAGCTGCAGGTGGTATCCATTTTAGGTGTTGCTACTGTTGAAAGTATACTAAGCTTTATTTTATAGGAATAAAGTTACATGCAAATAATAGAAAGTAAAAAAAAATATGACAAGATGGAAAACTGTGTTGTGACAGGTTTCATTCAGAAAGTGATTCAGACAAAATAAGTTTTAGTGATAGAATTAAACTTACAAAAAAATGACAAGAAATGAAAAATCTTAAAGACATTTAAATTTTTATGTCAAATATAAATCTTAAAGTAACATTTAATTTTTCATCACTTAATAATCTTATGCCATTTTTAATCATAAATTTAGGCAACAATTCTTTTATACCTGTTTCATTGAATGTCATGAAAAATGAATATTTTGTAGTTTTTTTATTAATTTTTTTTCTAGTGTCCTTACAATTTTTCTTTCAGGTGTACTAAGACTTAATTAACATCCACAACCTTGAAAATAGGGAAAGATTTAGCTGAAAGGATTTGGGATCCTAATTACTATGGACAATTTCTACACACTCTTAGTCCTCATAATAAAAATACAATAATAAAAAAATATTTGTCTACTGTATTCAATAAAATGTGTATAGCAGATTAATAATTTTATTTATCCATTGCAGTCTTTGTATGGCGTGTGTACATATATTGTCATTTAGATTATACAAAAACTAATAACACTGACAGATATATTTACCAAAATTACACAAAATATCTTGAAATACTAAAGAGTAAATTTATTCAATAAAGTCGCCATTGGCTTCAAACACGGCCTCTAGATGACTTCAGAATCTCTTGTACCTATTCTGGATGGTCTCCTTGTTTAAGTTGGTGAAAGATGCCATAATTCTTGCCTTTAATTCATCTTTGGTATTACAAAAAGTTTTGTTGTTCTCTTGTTCAACTCTAACCCACTCATAATAATCAAGAGGGTTGCAATCAAGTTAGGTGGCCAGATGTAAGAGGTTATGTGGCTGCAGAAATTGTCTGACAGCTATGACTGGGTTCTCCTGCTTGTGTGGGATGGAGCAGTCTTGTTGTGAGACATAGGGTCTTCTAGCAGCCACCTTCTTGATTCAGGGCAGCCTTACCATCTCAAGTAGGCCTCTGTGTTGAGCCTAAGGCCCTGTGGGGAGATGAAGATATAATACCTTCATCACTAGTGATCATTTCAAACACCTTCATTATCACCATTAGACTCATCCAACTCTTTTCAAATCCTCTGTACTGTACTCAGATTGATACCCAAACACTCTAAAATGTTCATATTAGAGCTTCCAGCATGATTGTTAAACAGTACAGCATGCTGTTTCCAAATTTCTGGTGGAGTGATTTGTGTAATGGTGCTCTTTTTACAGATTGTGCCCAACTGATTATTACTAATACTGTGCAATAAAAAAATAAAAAATAAAAAAAAGCACATGCAAAATTAAAAATATTAATAGGCGGCATTTTACTGATTGCATCCATTATATATACTGTGGTATTTTTACTCAGCCATTATTTAAATATATTATTGGTCACTAAAAACCATATATATATATATATATATATATATATGGTTTTTAGTGACCAATAATATATTTAAATATATATATATATATATATATAGAGAGAGAGAGATATAAAGAAACTGAACAAAGGAAAAAAACAGAATTTGGTCTGACATAAGACTGCAGTAGTGGAACACCTAGTGATGTTCAACAATTGCTCTATGGAAGGCTAATATATATATATAAAAACACAGGTTTGGTTTGAAGTTGCCTGTTTCACCATTAATGCTAGTGAATGAGCAAGCCTATTAAAAAAAAAGAAAAAATTAAAAAAAAAGAAAAAATTTAAAAAAAAGGAAAAAATTAAAAAAAAAAAGGAAAAAATTAAAAAAAAAAAGGAAAAAAATTTAAAAAAAAAGGAAAAAAATTTTAAAAAAAGGAAAAAATTTTAAAAAAAGGAAAAAATTAAAAAAAAAAGGAAAAAATTAAAAAAAAAAGGAAAAAATTAAAAAAAAAGGAAAAAATTAAAAAAAAAAGGAAAAATTAAAAAAAAAGGAAAAATTAAAAAAAAATTAAATCCTGGTCTTAGACAGAGGCAGGCAAGTATCTTTACTATTAAGATTGTGTTGCAGCAACTTTTTTATTTGTCTCGATTTGCTTTTGTAATCCAATTAGGATAATAAATTTAGTAAATATCAGTCTATCAAAGGGACAATACATATAAGGAAGGATGCTGAAAATAACAGACCCAACATGTGAACAATGACAAAGTTTCAGAGAAAATGGTCACTTATTCTTAACATCAAAAAGAGACAGGTGAAATTTCTTGGGCACATGAGAAAAGAGAGCTTGGAAAATTTGATATTAACAGGACAGATTGAAGACAAAAGGACAGAGGAAAACAATGCATAACTGATAACAACCTTGATTAAATGGATAGTAGGACAGGGATTATGAGAGATAACAAAAGTATAAGGTTTATTAAAAGCTATAAATGACAGAAAATTGTGGAGAGCTACAATCGTCAATATTTTGAAGAGACATGGTACATAGAAGACTGCAACAAATCTTAAATCTAAGTGTGGAAATTTTTTTTTGTTGATTTTCATATGAAGGAAGAAAGTATAAAATGAGCACGAGTTAATTGCAAACATTAATGAGCAAGTTCATGTAACTAAACTGTATTTATGTGTGTTACATGTTAAGTGTAACAAAAGGAAAAAAAAAAAGAAAATGATCGACCAAAACTCAAAGATAAATCACAGACAAATATTTAATTTACAAAACACCAAATAAAATATTTACAAATATACAATTTTTGTTGCATTCAGAACAAGAGACAGAGTTTACTACTGGCAAATGTTACGAGGAGAGAAGGGGAAGGAAGGTCAGTATCTTTTCCCAGTTAAGTTGGCGAAGAAGTTAAGTGCTATACTTTGTGGAAATCCTCAAATGAGTATATAAAGAATAATTTTAAGTATGGTCAATGAAAGAGTTAAAAATATGTATTTATCCATATAGTTCCATGAGGTTCTCTTTCAGGTTTTAGTTGGTCGGCAACTTCTTATAGATTCTTTCGGCTGGATATAAATCCTTGAATCATAACCGGAGTTGATAACAACAAACCCTGGTAACAACTGACTGTTCTCTGCCCAAAACCTATTTTTATAGGGGCTAACACCTAATTTGCATATTTCTAGAACCTTTCAAATTCTCTAGATTTTACTGGAACATTCTGGCATCTTCTAAACGTTCTATTTCTAATTTCCTTATTTTTACGACTACTTCATGAATTAAAACTTTTTTGGAATAACAAGTATGACTCAATAGAATCCCTTACTACAACTTTTAGACATTATTATTATAATATATAAATGCATCCTTGTAACAGTGTGCAAAAATATTAAAACAGTGGTAAAGGAGTCTGAAATGTTATCTAGAATATTAAATATTATTGAGTATTGATGCCATATTTGGGTTGGCTCTGCCCAGTTCTCACTTAACTTTTTTGATAGAGTCCCAAAGTAATTATTTTGAGCCCCAGATGAAATGTCATGAACCCATTGTTGCTCTATCACTTTTTTCATGATATAAGATACATTCCTTAATATAAATATAAAATTATACATATGAATGTGTAAGTAATTTAACAAGTACAATCCATTAAATATTTGCAATATAACAATTTCTATTGATGGTAGACATTCTTAATAAACTTAATAAAATACTTATTTTTTAATGAAAAGGCATGTAATTCTCATTTTGAGTCATATTTATCATTGACTTGATTTAGTATCGTCAATTTCTTTCCTTATTTATCATTCAAACCTTTTTAACATTTGCCAATAATTTCATTGTTATCCTTTTCTTATTTATTGATTGTTGTAATGCAATATTTTTTATGAACAAGGGCATATTTTCAGATTTGTTGATAAAGCATTCCAAGTTGTAACATTGTTTTGTCTATGTTTTTTTTTTAACTATTGGTTCAGTAGTGAATTTATTCCTTTATTATTTATCTCTCAAATTTTTATCTTTAGCAATAAAAATATATATTTATATTTAATGATAATTTTATGCTATTTTATGCCATTTTATTTCTTATTTATTGATTCATTTCTTTTATTGTCATTAAAGTGATAAGTCAAAGTGGTCAGTCAGTTAAAGTGCCACACGTGATACACGCTTGGGCGATCATGTCTCGAAAGAGACATGACTGACTGGGCAGGAGATTATCCCGCAGTAGGTTGCCATTGCTTTCTGCGGTAGACTGGTTGCCGACCAAGGCTATAGAACCCAATCTGTCCTGCTATTTAACCCATAACTGGAAGGAAGAGACGGGTTAATACCTTTCCCAAGGGTATTTGTGCGTAAGTGGTACAACTGCAAAATATAAATGCTCATTACTTATTGTAGAGAGCTTGCATGTCAGTGATCCCAAGAGCTAAGCCATATGGAATCCCATGGAATCCCAAGTCCTGTCGGGTCACCCATGACAGTAAGGTCAAGAAGGAAGAACCAAGATGAATGCAATCAACCGCCAAAGAATGGCAGAATAGACAAAGATCTACATGATTTCAATGGCCAACCTAGTAGAAGAGAGCAGGACCAGTTGGGCTGGCACAACCAAGGTGGACCTTGACAGACCAAGTATCTAATAACATAGTGCAAACAGATGTGCCAGATCTCACCTGTCTCAATTCCCTTTGAGCTATAAGGGAAGTACTTCTGATCAATTGTGAGGATGTCTCCATCATGAAAAGCTGTCTACAAAATCAAATTCATGCAAATGGATTTGTAAAACTGATTCACAGCCATCTCAGCGGGAAGAAAAAGAATATGGAGAGTGGATGATGATCCCGATGTGAGCGGGTATCGATGACATGCCTTAGTCCTACCACTTTTTACCTTTACAACTGGGATTCACCAAACCATATATGAATCATCCCCATTCCCTCCATATTCCACTAGTAAAAAAATAAATTTAATTCAGACAGTTTCTTTTCAAGAATTACTGCTTTGTGGAAAAGACTTCAAGTAGGATGTTTTTCCCAATCACTACAATCTTGACCTCTTCAAGTTTAGAGTTGACTATTATCTTTCCTCTATAAGTCCATGAACTTCACCTCTTGACTTTTCTTACACTCATACAACACCACACTGTAACCCTCTACATTGAGTGGCTCTTGGGGTTTGTATTGAGTGAACAGTAGTATAAAAATAAAAAAATATATAAAATTTATTGAGTGAGTAGCATAGTTACATAAAGTTTACACAATTTTGGCAGGCTCTAAAATTAAAGTTAACACTTTAAACAAAATTTACCATTCAATACTAAATTCAAAAGCATGCTATAGTAGTTACTTTTGAGTAATATAATAGATTACAGGCTATAAGTTAATTAAAAGTAATACATATCTTATATATTTATAAGTCTACCATTCATTCTCGCTTTGAATACTACTGCCACACCTAGTTTGGTTTTCCTGCTATATATTTAGTGATGTTTTTAATAAAATCTAAAAAATGAATCAGCAATATTATTGGTCTTGACCTGGCATTTTGGTTTCAGACATTTTCCTACCACAATAATGTAGCTTTCCTGTCTTTTCTATAAAAATGTTATGATAATGTTCTAATGAACATGGTACCTAGACTTTATGAATAAGTGCAGTTCTAGATTGGTGGCAAGGTCACATCATTTTACAGTCAAAATGGCTAGATGTAACCATAAGTTCTATGCTAACTGTTTCTTCTATTGCACTTCTCACCTGTGGAACTCATCTTGCTTCCCAATTTACAAAAATTTAAAATACAATATCAATCTTTATCTTCTGTCTTTTTCATTCCTGTTCTTTTATTGTTTTCTCAAATAGTGTTTCCTTTCTTTTTTTTTTTCTTTTTCATATTCTGTAAATTCTCTAATACTCAGTAAGCCCTTGCCTCTTTGTGGCATTATTGTTTTGCTTGGGGATAAAAAACAAAACATACTCACACACTCTCAAAACACATCAAAGATTTATATAAAATTTTAACATTGAGGTCTACAAGACACAAAACACATCTTAGTATAAGAACTAGGACTGTTTTCTTGTTTTTTTCTGGTATAAAATATGAATAG
This sequence comes from Ascarosepion bandense, assembly GCA_037127315.1. Classification (NCBI taxonomy): domain Eukaryota; kingdom Metazoa; phylum Mollusca; class Cephalopoda; order Sepiida; family Sepiidae; genus Ascarosepion; species Ascarosepion bandense. The sequence goes on from JBBBDQ010001319.1 coordinate 3,184,618, forward strand.
TGTCAAAGTCAAGTGTTACAATCATTCACCTGAGGCATTCTTTTTGAAACTGTAGGTATTCATATTTATTCAAGTCAAAAATATTCTGCAGAAAATAATAATCATATTTAGCTTTTCCGAGAATGTTCATATCAAATTATTCTTGTTCCTTTATTTCTTATTTTTCTTCTGCCATGTCCCTTCAGGACGTAGGTGATGATCCTCCACATCTTCCTATCCCTTGTAGCTCTTAACCCTACTCCTGTTATACTGCTCAAATTCCCACTGTGCCATCCATCTGCTCAAGCCCATTAAGAATGTCACTTATTACTTTTCCTTGTCTCTTTCCCTCTTTTCATCCTGTGAGCATCAGATTCTCCAAGCTGTCCTTTCTCAGTACATGTCCCAGAAACTTCAGCTGTCTTTTCCTGATGTTAAATATCAGTTTCCTTTTCCATCCTCATCAAAACATCATTGTTGCTAACATGTCCAGTCCATGGTATCCTCAGCATCTTTCTGTAGAACCACATTTTGGTTGCTTCCAGTCTTTCATCTTTGATGAGATTGTCCAGCATTCATTGTCATACTGAAGGACTGATATCACATAACAGTCAAGCAATCTCTTAGTTTCTAGCAAAATCTTTCTGTCTCTCAATACTCTATTCAGCTTCTGGAATTTATCCTTTGCCATACCAACATGCCTTCAGATCTCAATGTCACACTTTCCGTTCTTTCTTTGGACACTTTACAGGTATTTAAAGTTTTGTACTTGCTTGATTTTTGTATCCCCTACTTTGATTTGGAATTTTGGGCTACTCTTTAATTCTTATTAGGGCTCACAAAAAAAAAAAACAATAAATTTAAGAGTTAGTCATTCTCAAAACCAGTTTTGGTTGACTTAGAGCAGTGTCCCGTCCCAGCTAATTTTTCTATTTTTTTTTTTTTTAATGAATTGATATTAATTAGATGTTAAACTTTCAGATCATCGCAAAAAACTTTGTGCACCATTTTTAACACCCAGTGTACGAAGGTGTAAAACTTTAAAATGTGATTGGATTGTAAATATTCACATCTGCACACATTCCATATTAAAAACAGTGCACAAATACAATGAAATTAAAACCAATTTTACCCGGTTTTATAAAATCAATTTTCTATGATAACTTTTTGCAATCTATTTGTAAAATAGCAATTTATAATAATTTTAGTTTCTTTTCTCTAAGTAGATTCACATATCACAAAAAAACATTTATATTTTGATACTGATATATAAAACATAATTCAAAACAAAAAAAAAAAAAGGAAAAAAAACGAAGAAAAATGAGATGAAGCAATCACAATTTATAGTCAATAATTTAATAAGCTTAAAACTTTAAAAAATGTTTCTAAGGAGAGAAAAGCGCCAAATCAACTCCTCCCCCATGCATTCCCATTATAAAATGGATCTAATTTGGGGAAATTAGCATGAAAAATGATGGATAAAATTAATCCAGTAAAATGACCACAAATTTTCTATCAACATTTTTTTATATTAACTTTAATGAACAGTTTTAATTTTCAAAAATTAAAATTCAGTAATTAGTTGAAAATTAGAAATTCTCATGTATGCTTGGTGAGTGAGAAGCATTTGAAAATATAAAAGGTGAAAACACAGCTAATAATTATTGTAATCATTTACTAATTACTGGCAAAAATAACTTGTCCAAGTTTAAAAAAAAAAAAAAAAAAAAAAAAAAAAAAAAGAAGAAACAATTTCTTAAAAATAATTTTAAAATAATAATTTTTAATACAGTAAAAGCCATTCACAACACAGAATCTATTTTGTTGATTTCATGCTCAAACCTGAGGCACACAAATACAAGTTGCCTGAAGAGATGTAGGCTGTCTCTTTAGAGACATCTTCAAATGCAATTTTACCTCTTGTTAACTTGGCACGAGTTTACAGTTTCAAAAACATTACTCATGTTTTTTTTTTAAACTGATGTTCATTCTATAAAAAGAGAAAGAGCCACCTCAGGTAGAGTTATTTAAGGCCATTGTTGTATAAATGGTAAGAGTAAAAGGCATAGTTCATGACAATATGTGTGAAAGGTAATGGCTAACCCTAAACTTAAAGTTAAGATTGTAGTTATTGGGAAAGCATCCAATTGGAAGCCGGTTCCATAAAGTAGCAGTTCCTGGAAAAAAGCTATTTGAGTGGAACTTACTAATGAGATATGAAGGGAATGAGGGTGGTTTGTCTCAGTGTACACTGTGTGGTAGGTCTGAATTGTGAAGGTTAGACTTGGTAGAACTAAGGAATGTAGAATATCAGAACATTTTCCATGGAAATAGTAATAAAGTAGCAAGAGACTTACAATATTTAATTAATGAATTTATGGGTCATAAAATAGAAAATAATTCATCACCTGTTTAGATGCTTTTGAACGATTAAGACTAGAAAATGAAAACTGGACAGCACCAGACCAAATATGATAGCAGTACTCTGTTTTTGGTCTGACTAGGTTCTTGTAAAACAGGAATAAGGTACTTACTGGAATAGTACAACCATCCCCCCCCCCCATCTTTAGCAATGGATCATATATACAAGTTCCACTTGAGGTTTGGGATGAGCTTAAGTTTCAATAGGTGTTCAGGGCAGGGGCCTCCTTGAGAAAACACCTCTTCATTGTGATAGATAAAAATTTAGGGTCTACTTGGTGATGATGGAATATTACTAGTTTGGTTTGAAGGCAATGAACATTGTCAGCTATTTTTTGCAATTAAGGTGTTAGGTTCTGATCATTTAGATTTTTGAAGGTGTACCCATATCAATGTAGATATTAACCAAAGATTAGAATATGCTCTTAGGCAGATCATTAATATAAATTAGAAAGAAGGTTAAACCATGATGTTTGAACTCTGATCCCATGAGCCTAAGAGGACTGGTCATTAACAACTATATTCATGGACTTACCTTTTAGGGAGGACATAATAATTAAGAAACCTTTTTCAGTAATTCCATAACTTTGGAACTTGTGTACCAACCCACTATGTCAAACCTTGTCAAAAGATCTTCAATATATCTAATGTCCTCATGATGTATTTATTGTCTAATGCCTTAATTCTGTGAGTTATGATAAATTATGAGCAGTGAAACAAGCAGACTGAAATCTGTATTATTTATTACTCGTTCAAGAGGTTGTTCTTGTAGATTATAGCTTCAAAGTGTTTGCTGATGACATTTGATGAGCCAATATTGAGATGGGGAATGAGTGCTCAGCTGCATTCTTGAAAACAGGGTATACATTTAAGACCTTTCATAGACTTGTAAAGGATTTCTCCTTCGGGTAGTGGTAAAACAATTTTACCAAGATTAAAGTAACTTGACAATCATATTCTTAAGGACAACCACTTGGATTTAATAGTAGTACCCTTCTTTCTTGGCTTTTATACTTGGCCTCTATTGAGAACTTGGTTAAAAATTTTCCAGAACTTACAGATTCCAACTTGTTTGTTTTGAAACCTGACTTGTACTGCTTAGCTATACTTTGCATTTTTTTTTTTTAGAATTCTTTAACAATGATTGCAGACCATTCTGAATGCGGCAAGGATTCTACTATACTCTTTATTTAATTATATTTGTTGAAATTCTTATCCTTGTTTTTATCACATTTGAGTCAATATTCTTTAGCCCTTCATTAACAGATGTTACATCTGGTAACCTTTAAATGCTAGTCAATGTTTTATTTGTTTTCTGATGAAAGAAAATAAATGAAATGCTGAGTGATTTGGGGATTTTTTTTTTTTTTACAAATTATCAACTTTTTGCAGGTTATTTAAAACCAGAAAATATTTTTAGATTCTAAAAATTTTTTGGTATAATAAATTACTGATACAAGCCCTACTAATTAATCCATAACTTGGTAGAGACAAGGTGAATTCATACCTTTCCCAAGTGTATTTGTGTATAAATAAATACAATGAATCCAACTGAAATTTCCAATTCTGACTCACTATCCATTACAAAAACCACACATTTCAAATAGTCATCCATCTAGGCTCAAAATTGCTTAACTAGTGATCATATGAGAACTGGTCATCCAGGCCATAATGCCAGTTCTCATATGAAATACTGTGATAAAACAAATACATGCAAATAAGTCCAAATCTGTGGAATAATGATAATGCTTTATCTTATAATTTCAAATAATATGAATAAAATTTCAAAATGCAGGTATAAAATAATGAATTAAAGAAATATTAGACATCTAAAATACATTTGTTCACTTAATTCCTTAGAGTAGTAAACACTTTCAATCCATAATATCTTTGATATTGGTTTACTTTAGTTTATTAGGGAAACAGCAAAATAAGACCAACTGAGATTAGATATTTACCAATATTTCTGACTGCGAGATTGAAACTAATAGATGAACAAAAGTACTAACACCCACACAACGTGACAAAATTGTTTTAGTGTAGACATTAGAGGATGTGACTTGTACCATAATGAACTAATTTGCAATATGCATAATCATTTAATGATAAACAAAGAAAAACAAAAAACTAAGAAGCCACTAGAAAAAAAAGGGAGAGAGAGACTGATGAAACATTTATTCTGAAAAGAAACTTTTTTCACAATATTTCTTATATTACATTTTGGATAAAGAAAATTTTCTGCAAAAATACAGAAGAGAGGTTCTTCAAAATCCTAATCCAGTAGATAATTTTAATACAAAAAACTCATTTACAAGAGGATAAACTTTGAAGTCTAAATTAATTTTAGCTTACTGCATTGTTCTGACTGTGTTATGATCACTTACACAAGTTTCTAAGCCCATTTGGCATAAAACCTGTGGATCTTGGCAAAGACCATCCGTCTTCAAGGCTTGTGATGTGGTACTACAGAAGAACTGCACCAAATAAGAGAAACCACATCATTTGAGCAGTAACACCTGTCTTCCAATTCACAATGACAGGCCAAACTAGGCACTGCTGCTGTCAATTACCAACCATTTATACACTTCAGAAACAATTGCCAATCATTCATACATGTCCAACTCTCGGCTGAACAATAGTAGTAGAAAATGACATTGCAGTAGCAGTGAGAGTAGTCTTTGTACATCTAACAATTTTAAATCTATATAAATTTTACATTTTTCTCATAGTACATAAATTAGATAAAAAGGTGTATTACTGTATTGCCAATTGAGGAATAGGATCTGGACCATGTAGTAGTTAGTACTGTGGTGTTTTGATGCTATTATGAAGTGTACAGTTATCACTTTGTTTTCTGGCAATTAATCCAAATAGGTTTTTACATGTACCACTTCAGGTGTTGCTGTTTCATTACCTAGGTTCCTCACCTCCCATACCAAAATATCATCATTTTTATTAAAAACAAAAAAAATACACTTCATGAAGGCTAAGGATTATATACCCTGGATTGTTGTGTTGCTATACTTTGTAGAATAGTGAAAATTATTTAATCTAAAAGACTTTAGGCAACTATAGAAATTTTCATTTTATTAAGTTTTTAATTCTTTGAAATTAATCTATTAGACCCCTTACCAACCTTGACCTTTAAACCAACAGATTACATACCATAAACTAGTAGGATACAATTATTGCATTTAACATCTCTGGGTTGTAGGTTTTCTGTCGATATTTTCTTCTTTTAGTGGAGTTGATTTTAAGCAATTTGCCATCCCAACTAAAAGTGTATCCAATAAAATGGCACATTAGAGTAGATCATTATAAACACTCACCTAGGAAATCTCATGAAAACTGTGTGGTATAATATTAGATAAAATATAAAAATTAGAGAATAGAACTTTTTTCCATTCAAGAGAGAAATTCTATTTAGCTTTGGCATAGGTCTTCAACCTATTTTCTTTTATATAACTGAGTTAACTTTAGTAATATGTTCCATTTTTTTTGCATTTCCAAATATATAATTATTAGAGAAATATAAATATTTATATGCTTAACAAAATATAATAACAATAATGCAATCATTTTTACTAAAAAAGAACTTTTTTTTTCCAGCAAAAAATCATGATGGATAAGAGACTGGAGTGAGAAAATTTAATAAGCTGGAATGTGTTTTGAAAATGACTCAACATATAAAGAGGAAAAATTGAATAAAGTAAAAAAAACTTTGAATTCATAATATATTTTACAGTGACTTTTTTTTTATAAAGTTAAATATTTCAGTTTATTTTTATTATACTAAAATTGTTACTATACTTACTAAAGAGGGATGTGTGCACACACACACACACATATATATATATATATATATATATATATATATAGTTCAGATTTTACAATTACATGGTTACTTTAAAGAATAAGGATATTATATAACTTAAAGAGAACAATCTTTCATTTCTGGTCTTTAAATATTGTGTAGTGCAGGTCCAGCAGCAAGCTTGTTACAATTTCATCCAACAAGCATTCTATGAATCAGTTTACAACTAATAATTGTTTTTAAAGGAATTTCAAAAAAGGATACACACAGTCTTTAAGCACTTTCTCCTCTATTGGTGGTCTTACTTAGAAAAAAATGTCTGTAGTGTTGAACAACTCTTAAAGGTTGTCCTGATGTTATATGGACCTTAGATCTTAAGTATTGTTTCTAATAAGCCCTCCACATAGAAAACAGCTTTGCTCTGCCTGTACCCCTCTATACCAGGGTAGTTGTTAAGTTGTAGGGTACTGCTTATACTGACCATTTCTTGTTCATATATCTCTGGGTCACAACTTATGACTTTTGTTTGATGTTGTAGGCAGTAGAGGATCCCTTTCTTTACACTGTATGAGTGATGGAAGTCAAAGTTGTGGTATTATCTGGTGAATGTCGGCTTGCAGTATACAGATGTTTTGCTTGAGATCTTAGTACAACCAGAATGTAGAAAGAAAACAAACTAGCATTTTGAGTAAATATTTAAAAAATTAACCAGATTCTTTTTTTTTTTTTAGTGTTAACTTTTCTAAAAAAAAGTTTTTCTTAAACTATATTTGGAGCATAAACACTTTCAAAATGTATTTTTCTGAAGTGTAAGAGACAAAAAAAGTTATGCATGAGAATTGAAAAACAAAAGTCAGATGAGATGTAAAAATTGGTAAAAATCCTCTCAGTTTGTGAGTAAAAAATAAATAAACTAGAGCAATACTTTTCAACCTTTTTTATATCTTGCAGCACCCTTGAACCTATAGTTAAACTTCCACAGCACACTTAAATTATGATGATCAAAAAAGGAGTAAAAAATATATACATTTTGATTTATTTATTAACAGAAGCAAAACAATTTTATAATTCGTAATGAAAAGATAATTAAAATTTTTAAAAACAACTTTTATTTTATTATAATTTAACTTTTAAAAGATATATCTGAGCTTCTTTTTTTTATTTTTCATTTTTAAGAATATCTTATTTGCTAAGTCTAATTTTGGACAGGCATACTCTTAAATTTTCTTTTAACAACTCTATCTGTGAGCATTTGTTTTTAATATTGTTCATTACAGAAAAGCTTGCTTTGCACAAAAATAATTAATGACCTTTAAAAATTATCACAACACACTATCCTTTCATGGCACACCAGTTGAAAAAAAAAAAAAAATCACTAGACTAGAAAATTAAGATTAAAAACAAAATGAAACAGAATAGAGAAAATTATGCAAAAAGAATGTGTTATATTTTCTTTGTATTTCTTTTAATTTTAAAGCACAATGAAATCTCAGAACTTACACTTCTCTCATTGATCCAAACACCTTTTATTTTTTTACTGCTTTCTACACCTGTACCAATAGCAAAATATTTTAAAATATTAAAAATATCACAAAATGTATTATGGAAATTAATGCAGAAAACAAAAATGCCAGTAAACGTAAATACAATGCATTTTTGTAAGTAGCAAATATATTCTAATATAAAAAATAATTATTGGGATATTTTTGAATATTAAAGTTAGAAAATTGTAAAAATTTAATTCATCTAAAAAAATAGAATATAATTTTTTTTAAAGAAAATTGTAAGAAATGTTAAAGATGTATTTAAAAGAGTTGTTTTTTTTAATTTAAAAATAGATATAAATCTGTACAATGAAGTACGCAAAAAAGAAAACAAGGAAACATTTTAATGAAAAGAAATGAAATCAAAAAGAAAAAATTTCTCATGTTCAAAAAACAAGACTGTAAAGTGAAACTAATAAAATATAAAATCAAGGTTTTGAAATCCAATGCTAAACTGAAAATGATGAAATTACTATTCTTTAGTTATTTCAGTTGGGAAGTTAGGTTAAATTGAACTACATATATTTTTTAATAAATTCACTCCAAGCAATGTGACAATACTATTAAAATTCAAATGGCATGAAAGACAATGAAAAAACATTAGAAACAATTGGAAAGCCAATCCTAAAAAAGGAACAAGGGATAAGCCTCTACTCCTGTTCAAAAAACTGGGAGGTGGGGTATGAACTGGATAACAGGCAAACCAATCTACTCCTATTGAGAAGAAAAATAAATAATTAGTAAATAAAATATAAGAGTTCAGGTGGAAACATATACAGTTGAAGTAGACTTTAGAAGAAACTGGAAACCCAATTTGTTAGAAAATATTTTTTTTGCTTTATTATAATTTTCTTTGAAGTATTAAAAATGCAGAAATTCAATTGTACTTCTACAGTGTGTATATCTATGTATGTATGTACAAAAGCAATAAGGGATGATGAGTATTTGAGGTTAGAGTTAGTGAGAGAAAGACCATGGCGGTGATAATGCTTCCTACTTAGACATAAAAGGGAATTCCCTGTGATTATGATCTATGGCTTTAGAACTAGACTATAGCCTAAAATGATGTAAAAAGGAAAATTATGGTAAAGAAAAAGAGAGAAATTGGGATGTAGAGGAGAGAAAAAGATGAAAGAAAGAAAGAATAATAGCAGTTTGGCATTAAAAGGTGATCAGATGCAAAAATGGAGAGAGGAAACTAGAGAGAGAGAGACATATGCAGGAGAGAAATAGCTTCACAGAAAAAGAACTAAAGCAAGAAAAAAGTTTAAAAACAATGAATTAAAGTGAGGAAAAGTTTTATCTAGAAGGAAAGAAAAATAAACAGAAAAATGGAATAGATTAATGTAAACGATGATGGTTAAGCAATTATGATAAAGAAAGTGACAAAAATAAGCAAAGTTAAAGAAAAGAAGGAATAAAAAATGATATTGTATAACAAATACTGATAAAAAGAGGTAATAAGAAGAATTGAGTGAGAGCAAAGTTGAGAAATCAATAACCTATCATAAAAGAAGATTATATGATTATTTGTGATTTTCTTTTCTCCTTACAGAATAAAAAAAAAAAAAAGTCATCTATTTTCTTTTATTCCTTACTTTGTAATGCCAATTATCTTAAACAAAATGTGTGGAAAGGTTCCTGAACACCTTTAACATGAAAATAAAAAAAAAAAAACATTAGATAGTAGGCTGGTCAATATATCACTAGTTTAAAAAGGTGAATACTATATATATATATATATATATATATATATATATATATATATATAGAGATAGAGAATTTTCTTTTTAGTTTTTATATAACTTGAAAATTAATGTGAATCTTTCACTATTAAATGAAATTAAGTAACATCTGCCTTTGGCTTAAATAATACTTGAAACTCAAAAAAGTGATTATGAAAAGTAAAGAACAATCATCATATCATTTCAATGTAGCCTGTTTTATCTGGCAAATAAAATGTTGCCTACAATTTAGCACACATCTTCTAGGTATAGTATTTTTTATTTTATTTTAAAGAGAAATTCTAAATAGTCTAGTCAATGGACGAGTGCAACACTTTTCCAATGAAGAAATTTGAAAAGAAGCTTTTTTTTTTTTTTAAAGAGAGAATTTGAGAAAACAGTTACACATGATTTAACATAAGCTTAAATTTTTCAAAATTACAAACAGCAAAGTCATTGGCAAAAAAAATTCTAACACTTGCAGTATATATACATTATCTTGTAAAAAAACTATGAAAAACTAAAAAATCCTTTTTATTAAATAAATTTCTTTGAGAAGAACAGTGTAACAGGATGCTGCCCATTTCAAATAAAGAATCCTTTATGATTCTGAAGCATTTAGAGAAAAATTAAGTTTTAGACTAAATTATTTTAGACAGTAAATTTATTGGTACATAAAGAAGTCTATCAAAGAGCATGTATGTACACACACCAGTTTAAAATTTGCTATTATTTATAGGGGATGAGTTCTCAATATTGAGAATAGTTCATTACTATATATATATATATATATATATATATATATATATAAAAACAAACTGTTGAATGAAAAAAAAAAACGGAAATTATGACTAAGTATAACCATACTAAAAAATACATCTTAAGCTCATACAACCATGGATAAAAATGCCATAGTTCGTTTTAATTTTAAAAATTGTGCATTCAAAAATTCCCTGCCACGTGAGCATTAAAAAAAAAAAGCCATTATGTGAGTGTTCTTAAAAAGAAAAACAGTAAAATCAGTTATTAAAAATCGCCTGAAAACACCACTCATGGTAGAAATCTAGGTCACGTAATAACTCATTTACAAATGGAAAATAAATATATATATATATATATCTTCTTACTAAGTGTTATGTTTGGTGGGTACCTGTGTTTGATTAGATGATCCCCACCTTTTTCTTTGGCTGTGCAGAGTATGTCTACTGGTAGGTTTTGAACTGGTATTGTAGGATACAACTCCTTTATTAAGACTTTTAAATGCACTGGCCGGTTGATGTAATTTACAGTTTAAAAAACGGCATCTACTCAAAAATGAGTATACACTAAATATACCATTAAAATAAGATATATTTGTAGATAATATTTTATAAACAAATTTTGATGGTTGTTCATAGGATTATAGATTAATTACAGATAGATATTCAAATATGAATAAAATTCACCATAATCTTTTTATCAAATATTAATATAAACGAAAAGATCACTTACACTTAAAATCAGAAAGAGATGTATAACTTACTGAGCTGCAGTAAATGGATGGCAGAAGGACAGGAAATTATGGAGAGCCATGATCACCAATGTCTTGAATGTACACAGCTCATAGAAGATGCCCATATTTATACATGTAAGCTTAGTCCATATACATCCTTTGTGTTTAAAGTGTTCGGATGAACACTTTCAGTGTGTATACATATATACACATAAAGAGGAAGGACAGAAAGATAAAATGATATTAAAGTAATTGTGAAAATTTATTTGTGGTGTGTTTATCTACCAAATTTAGACAGGCACTGTGAGAAGTCAAAAGAAAGTAATTTAAACAATGAATACCCCACAATAAATACAAACACACATACACAAAGCAGAGGCATCGGTTTTAAGTTTAAAATGTACAGCACATTCTACTTCCTGTTCTAGTTCTTCTAATTTGGCAGACTGGCTTCTTGGGATTCTTTCTCTGCAGCAAGGACCATCTGCAAGGAAGTTATCAATGATCTCATACTTGCCTCCTCTTTCTATATTCAAGCTTTGTATCTTGATGCTACATTTTGCTGTGGTGATCTTCTAAAACAATGGTCTTAATAGCATGTTACACGTTGGATAAAATATCCTTACATACAGGACAATGTTAATGTAAATAGCTTAGTGAATGAACAATGTTTATAAATTTTCACAATTACTTGGAAATAAAATAACAAAAAAGTAAAGATCAGATCTGTCTAAATATTTATAACAGCTGAATCCATATGTTAATTTTTGAGTGCTATGAATGGATGCAAGTGACATCCAGTTTATGCATTACTTGACAATATTCAGAATTTTAAAATTGAGTAAGCTTGTTCCATGGGAGAACAACAACCAACATTATCGTCAATATGCCTTGTCTGATTTTATTATGCAAATCAAATTTTTTCACAATAAAATTAGTATTAATCAACTGACATTGCAAAGCTTTTATGATATATTTATATGATAATATTTGTTTTCATTAGAAATATTTACAATGACTTATTTGATGGTGTGAGATTTTATGCAAGTCAAGAATTGTTCATATTTTAAAATATTATTTGTACATTCCTTTTCTTACTTATATAAGAGTGCTCAATTTTAGATACTTTAAAAAGACAGAAATCACATTCTATGTATGGAGAAAAAACTGAAAACCATAGAATTTTAAAATGCGAATGGCTTAATAGACAAAAGAAATTAAGTTATTTTAAACTGATAGCATGTTGACACATTTCTTTTGAAAAATGTGAAAAGAATGATAAATTTCAAGACTGTCCAAGATTGATTTATGTAGGAAAAAATATTAGAATAATCTTAACTTTACTGGAAACAAACAACCTGCACATGGATAGAGAACAAATTCAGTGAATACACAAAAATAAAAAGATGAGTACAAAGAATGTTTTCTCTATAAAGCATAACAATTCTAAAAGAATTAGAAAACCTACCAGGATTTCTTATTGGTAGATATAATCTCAGCATAAGATATGTAGATGACACTGTACTTATGATAGCCTCAAAAAGAAAACTGAGAGAACTCTTAGATAAGATAGTAAAAGAAAACAAGAAGAAAAGACTAACTAGATCTATTAAGAAGACAACTCAAGATGTGAGTTATGTATTGGTGATGTTAAAATCAACCAAGCACAGAAATTTAACTATTTGGGTTGTTTAGTAACATATAAGAATTTTCTTTTACTGATTAAGAGGTGGATTCATACCTTTGCCAAGAGTATTTGTAGGTAAATAAATATAAAGAACTGAATTGGAACTTGACTCTCTGATTAACAATTCTGAGGCATTACACATTACACTACCTAAAAACATAAGTTCACAGCACCTGATATTCTCAAGTGGTCATCCATCTAGGTACTGACCAGGCTCAACATTGCTTAATTTCAGTGATCATACAGGAATTGTTGTTTCAATGGGATGTGGTCATAAGGATGGAAAATGTAACAAATCTGAAGGCATATAGAAAACATGCATTCCAGAAACTAAGCGAAGTATAAAGAGAAAAATTGTATGTAAAAAAAAAAAAAAAAAAATAGCTGTTGTACTATTGAACAATTTCCCTAAGAACGAGGAAAAAGAACTAAAAGCAGCTGAAATATGTTTCTACAGATGAATACTGAAAATTTAAATGGATGAAACAAGTAAGCAACAAGGAAGTCTTTAAAAAAGGTAACAGAATGAACACTTATACCCAAAGTCATTTATGTAGTTGATTTTATAATGTCAACCCATATGCTGAATTTTTTATAGGACACTCAGTGAGGATCAATATCAATGTACATGGTCAATTCAGTCTTGCTAACCATTAATTAACTCATTTGAATGTTGCAATGGGAAATTTGTTTTACAGCTGTCAATATGATGGTTCGCTGGGTGCTCCAGTATTGTGGTCTTGTGTCAGGTGCACACCCACTTGAATAGAATATAGAACAACACTGAATTTAAAATTGGAGACTGAAGCATACATAGGACTAGAAACAAAAACTGCTCTAAGCTACAAAGCACTTTCCTTATGTGAATGCCTCAAATGCCTGGTATAAACCAAGTTCTCCATCCTAAGTGCCCAAACACATCAAACTAAAATGTAACCCTAATGGAGTTTGGGTGTAATATATATCGAGTAGAATTAGTAGAATCTTGTGCCAAGCTACTATTAAGTATATTGCATTTATATATATAAGTAAAAATTTGTCAATTAGCTAATTGGTTTTATCCTCAGTATCCTGAGTTTTGTAAGCAGATTGTTCCATACATTGTGTGTGTGTGTGTGTGTGTGTGTGTGTGTGTGTGTGTGTGTGTGTGTGTATATATATATATATAAAAAAACATTTCCTCACTTTTGTTTATCATTTAGTATCTTCCATTGTTTACTTTGCTATACATAGTTGGTTTTAAGATTTTAGAGTGCTAAAAATATTTTTCTTTCACTTCCCTTTTATATATCAATACAAGTTACAAAAAAAGAAAATATCCACATTTAAAGTTCCTCAGGAGATTAAATGTGTTGGTAAATAAAAGTTTACTTTTATATATATAAGTCATCCACATACATAGATATGATGAGTGAATGCATTCTCTGTGTGATTTAAAAGAAACAAGAATGTAAATTCAATTTTATTACTATTAATGCTTTATCTCTTGATATAGAGCATTAAAATTATAAAACTGTCTTAAATATCTGATTTTCCATTTCAACATTGTATCCCTGAATAGTAGTTTGACTCAACTGCATACAATGCAATGCATATAGACTAAGTATTTTTGGTTCTGGGCATGACGGTAAACTGCATCTGGCAGCAAAGCCTCTGATTGGGTGCTTGTGAGGAGCATGGAACCACCTCTTAATTGCTGTTGTCCTCAGGTTCACCTTGACTTGGAGTGGTAGCACCTGTTAGTGTCTCAGCTACAGGCAAATAGTTAACCCACCCCAAACTGGGGTCAAAACACTATGAAAGTAAAAAAATACACTTATAAAAATATATACAAAAAAATATACTTTGAAAGAAAAATATTACCAACAATACATTTTTTTAAGAAAAAATAAAATTATTCTCAGCAAAACATTTTTGAATACAAAACTAGAAGACATTTTCAGTTTTCTAAAATAAAAAAAGAATAAAATCAAAAAATTTTCATTAAAGTCTGACTAAATCAACTTTCTCATTATAACTGAACATTAAAAAAAAAAAAATACCTTAATCCCCCCCCCCACCTTTTTGGCATTAAATAGCCCACAGGGGTTGATATGCCATTAAACAAAACTCAAACTAAGTATTTTTTTTTTTTAAGTGGAGCAAGAATCAAATTTTGGCCCAAGTCACCAAAAATAATTTAGAACAGGAAATGTGTTCAGAAAACTGATACAAAAATAGTTTGAATCTTTGTCAACAGTTTAATTGCTAGCTTATGAATATTGTTGTACAAATGATACACACAGCTAAATAAACTTGATAACTTACAAGATAAAGTGTAAAATATGATGCAAAAACTTAAGGTAAAAATGAAATTAATTCCATTCTGTCATAATTATTCTCACTTTTGCCATCAATAACTTACTTTCCAATTTTACATTATTAAAGATTTTCCACTTTTAATACAAACTTATTAGTCAAGTGGTATAAAAACTTTATAAAGAAGCAGAAAACTAGGTTAGTATTCAGCTTGTAAAATATCAAGGATGAAGATAAGTAGGAAAATATGCTTTTTAGTAATAGATAGTGAAATAAGAAACAGAGTTATAACTGATTAACAAATCCTACATTGTTTTCAGTTTTACTAAACTGAATAAAAGGTATTTCAGTCAGATCATCAGGGGGTAAATATTCACTTTTCATTTGGCAAGCTGGCAATGTTATATTGTATGAGGAGAAAAAAGTGATAAAATCTTTGAAATCACTTTTTTCAAGTTTATAGCTGATGAAGAAATAGTGAATACGATGAAGATTAATAGAAAAGATTTAATATATTTTATGAATGGCTGGCTACTTGGTTTTTGAACACATCCTTCTGCTAGGGTGGTTAGCCAATCCATGTTGCAGACACTTGCTCGGGCACATCTGTGTTTGTTCAACAAACATACAAAGCTAACCTTTGGTTTGGTTTGGTGAGTGAACCATAGTTACACTTTCTGCAAGAGAGTGTATAATCCGGAACATGATCAGCAGTTTGAAAAATGCCAGTACACTCAGGCACTTGGCCACAATGACTTGTGACTTAGTGCTAACACAACCATCAACTGTTTCCAAACAGTTCTGTCTATTCAATTTCACTCACAAGGCTCAGGCCAACACATGGTGTCATTTTTCAGACACTTTCCAAATGGGCTGTACACTGAGATTACCCCACCCCCCACCCCACCAAATGGATAACATTAAGAAGTCGACTTCTTGAAAATTTGGCCACAGTGAGATTCAAACCCTGGAATCATGGTTGAAATGTAAATATATATAAAATGCACAGTACCTATTCTGATAAAATCTTCTAAGCCTACTGCCATCTTATGATACTGGAACACACTAGTACACCATCTGTTACAGAGCTTTAGACAGTGACACATGCTGCCATAAAGTTCAGTCTGGTGAAAGTTCATTTCAAGTTGGTATCATGCTAAAGAGATGAAGATGTGCTTCTTTTGTTCATTTAGAACTGTTTGAGAAGAGCTGGATAGTGAGGCCTTTGAGGGGTAGGTAGTCCTTTTGAAGAACTGCTGAACATGTTGGATGTAATGTATTGGTGGTGCTTCAGTGTTGGAACAAATGAATATTTCTCCACCCGTAGAGAAGGTTCTGGATGAACCTTTTTATTTTTGGTTGGGGGGGGGGGGGAATAATAATCATGTACTTTCCCATTGCCTTTTTCATGGCCACTTTACTGAAAAATAATTTCTAGTTAATTTTCTTTTTTTTAAATGAACATAGAAAACTAATCAATTATTGATGTACCAAATGTACATCAATAATTGATTAGTTTTCTATAGTCTCAACTCTTTCAAGGTTATTTAAAGGCAGAATATTTTTAGAAAGAATTGTTTTGGGAGGTAATTTTAAAGGTATTTGTGTATAAATGAATATAATTGGGATTGGAACTTGGCTCTACAATTAACAATTCTGAGCCATTATCCATTACACCACATGCACATCCACACTTAAAGCATCTGGTACTCCTAAGTGGTTACCAATTAAGGTACTGACTAGTCTCGACATTGCTTAACTTCAGTGATCATACAGGAATTGGTGTTTCAATGTGATATGGCCATAAGCAGGTACATCAATAAGTATAATGTATAATGAGGAAAAGCATTTATTTTACAAGCTTCTCTATTAATCATATAGATTGAACATTATATAGTAAAAACTTTAGATCAAAATTCAGTCAACAATTGTTTCATGGTTCATATTTATTGATCCAACCATGTATAAAAAGGCATCCCATTAAGTCTTAATCATAAGGTTAATGCATTTCAAAAAAATTTTTTTACAGATTACTGTGTATTTGAATGAAGAACAATGATATCAAATAAATCTACTTATGAGAAATAAGTCAAAGAGAAGACACTACTCAACAAAAAATATTTCTTGTGTGTGCATATATATATATATATATATATATATATATATATATATACACACACACACAGGGATAAAACACATATGGTTATGCATACATTTATCTAAGTTGATGAAGATGATACGCACTTATGCAACTACACATATACAGTTGTAAGCATAGCCCTAATGAAGTGTCTGGCAGAAATCAGTACACTGGCAAAAGCTTTTGGTCCATAGGGCATAGGCATACAGAGGTCAGCAGTTACTAGAGGTCGATAAGTGGGAACGAGAACAAATTGAGGAAAATTAGTGGGTGGACACAGATGCGTGGGCAGTACATTACAATGCTTTGTTTGAAGTGAAAAGTGGATAATGCTAGGGTAGTGAAAAGATGCCAGTATATCAAGTGTGAGTATTGGAAATGGTTTTGAAAGGAACTGGGCAGATCTCCGCTTCCTGATGATCATCTTCCCAAGACAGAATCACCAACACTGCTTCCAAAACAATAACTATTTGGTACAGTATCAAATACTTAAATGCATACAAAAAGAGCCTCAGTTGAAATCAGTTCAAGAGATGAGGGTGATGTTGGTGTTCTACAAGGGATTGAGGTGGATATAAGTTCATTTTTTTTTTTTATAGGTAGCACACTAACCTATCTGCTAGTTTGTCAGTCAATAGGTAACTTGGAGGAGGCTCTGTATGATTCACCTTTGCAAGCCTCTGTAAAACATAGTATTTGAATTTTGCTGTTTTAATTTTTTTCAAAAATATTATAGAAGTCCTTTCACAAAATTTATGACTTTCCCACTGCTGTAATGTTGCTTCCTTTTGTTTTTTTCTATAAATATCTTCATGGTAAATTGTTTTAATGAGCTCTTCTTGATATTTTGACTGTGTGAATTTAAGTATATTACCAGATTGACTAGTAGGTTTATTTTACTGTTGAACAAGCTATATATAACTAAGTTCTAATAGTTTCATTTCTTGCACTTCTCACCCCTGAAGCTTTCTTGCTTCTCTGCTACCTACAATCTTCAAAAATTTAAATCAATCACTATCTTTTGTCTTCCTGACTCCTGTTCTTTTATTGTCCTTTCTTCTTGCTAGAGTTTTCTTATTCTCTTCCAGTTCCAGTAACCCATTATTTCTTATTGAGATTAATGCATTGCTTGAGGTGAAATGAAAAAAAAGAATTCAGATAAAGTTAAATCTCAAGGAATACTGCTTTGAATCAACCAAAATAGCTACAAAATATTTTTTTTGTTTATTTTCAGTTTTTAAAAAATAGACAAAACCTTTTTTCAACAAAAGCCAAGATGCAATAGAACAGCTTTTCTATGAGCCAGCTCCTTATTGATCATGATTAAAAATCACTATCTTAATACTCTATTCATAGAAAAAGAAGGAAAAAGTCACTATATCAATTAGTTCATTCATAAAAAGCAGAACTGAAGAACATTCATGAAGTTATTAGAACTGATGAAATAAGTGTGTGGGGGGGGAGCAGAAAAAAGTGAATGATTTTATTGTGAATTATAATCAACTGAACTTTCTCAATAATAAAATTAGATAAAATCTAATAAAATGTAAATAGTATCAGAAAATGTGATGGCCACTGACAGTCTGGAACCTTTTCTATATACCATGTCCCTTCAGGATGCTGGCAATCATGGCTCCATAATTTCATGTTCTTTGTAACTCTTAAATTTTAAATTTTATTTTCTCTCCTAAACCTTGTTCCACCATCAATTTACACAAGGTAGGTTATTGCTTTCCTCTGCCTCTCATGTGAGTAATAAAGTTTCCAAACCCTCTTTCCTCATTATGTGCCTTAGAATTTTCAACCATCTCTTCTTGATGTCAAATATGTGTTCCTTTTTGTTTTCATTTTCTAAAATTTTGTCATTGCTCAAATGTTCAGTCCATGGTATCATTCTGTAGAATGACATTTTTGTTATTTAAAGTCTCTTTATCAGTGAGGAGATTGAACAGTCATATTCCTCCTATATGGTATTAAATGCTGGACAGTTTCTTTGTTTCTAATTAAATTTCCCAGTTTGTTAATACTTCACTTAGCTTTTGGAAGGCGACTTTGGTTATCCCAATAATGTAAACAATTTGTATTAAAACAAAAAAGTTAAACTATTAAGAAATCTAGACTGTGATATTAAACCATTTTAAATGTGTCTTTTTAAATAAACTAGATTGTAGTATGCCTGATTTGTTTGTCTGTTTTTGAGGCTTAACAACCTATCAATCCTTATGGGATCATTTAAGGTCATAACCAATGATTTTGGGTAAGGTTATTTTATTTTTATAACATTTTTCTTTTTCATGATTCATTGGGATTTGTTTTTAAGAGCAGGGTCCCCAAGTCCTACCCTTGTTATTTAACCCATAACTGGAGGGAATGGACAGATTAATACTTTTCCCAAGGGTACCAGTGCTTAAGTGAATGCAGGGTATTCAACTGGAATTCGAACTCGGCTCACCGATTTCTCTTTCCGAGCCGATATCCACTGCACCACAATGCACATTCGTCACTATATGCTTACAGCACCTGGTATTCCCAAGCGGTCACCCATCTAAGTACTGACCAGGCTCAACGTTGCTTAACTTCGGTGATCGAGCGAGAACCAGTGTATTCAACGTGATAGACCGTAAGCCCAGTATGCCTGAGTCTGTTGACTAATATGCACGATATTATTCTGTAAAATACTAATGATATAAAAAATAAAAAGAAACTATTAAATTCAATTTAGACAGAGGATATAAAGAAAATTGATCATTAATAGAACTGTGAAAAGTAATAAAAATATAGTGTAAAATCAAGTGATAAGAGAATGATGGATTAGAGATATGTCATTGAATTAGAATGTAATTGATATTTGTTTATCTGTCAAAATTATTATCCAGTAAGGCTTTGTAACTGTAGACATCAGATAATCAAGCGCTGAACTAATTTTTTAAAATGATTGACAAGATATTGCCTAAATCAATGTAAATTTAACATTGACTAGAATTAATGCTGATCATGAAAATTGTTTTCCTCTACTTTCAGACAAAGCTTTCTGAATTAATTGATATTTAGCTTAATGCCAAGAATCAAACTTAATTGAACTGAAATGAGAATCAGTATATCCCTGGCAATTCCAAGTTATGATTATGTGCTGTAGGTTACTGTTATTTTACACTATAGAATCTTGCAACAGATTAGTTAACACTATTGTCTTATAAACCCAAATTTACTGTTTGGATAACTTAAGACCTTCTATAGTGCTTCATATGATTAAAAGAAATGTTTTGATTGTGTAATAAACAAAAAAGTCAAAGTAAAATCAATTTTTTTTTTTTTTTCCCAAAATTGTGGTTGCTGTACACTACAATGTATCTACTGAGTCCAAATAAGCTAATGATGATGTAACAAGTCAATGATTGCAAATAAGTTATTAGTTTGATTGTTTGTTTTTGAGGCTTAACGACCTATCAATCCTTATGGGATCATTTTAGGGTCATAACCAGGGATTTTTGGGTAAGGTTATTTTTATTTTTACAACGTTTTTCTTTTTCACGATTCATTGGGATTTGTTTTTAAGAGAAGGGTCCCCAAGTCCTACCCTTGTTATTTAACCCATAACTGGAGGGAATGGATGGATTAATACCTTTCCCATGGGTACCAGTGCTTAAGTGAATGCAGGGTATTCAACTGGAATTTGAACTCGGCTCACTGATTTCTCTTTCCAAGCTGATATCCACTGCACCACAACGCACATTCGTCACTATACGCTTACAGCACCTGGTATTCCCAAGTGGTCAGCCATCTAAATACTGACCAGGCTCAACGTTGCTTAACTTTGGTGATCGAGCGAGAACCGGTGTATTCAACGTGATAGGCCGTAAGCCTAAGTTATTCGTAACAACTAAAATCATTTCTTACAATTTGATTTAAAACATTGTGATATCAGCAGAGAAATTTCAAAATCACATTACTTTTTTATTCTATGCAAAATTAAAATGAAAAGAGCATTTTATGCCATTAAAAATACAAAACGCAAAGCTTTTTTTGATAGGAAAATTCAGTTTGTAGTGAGAAAGATTGTATTTACAAGAGTAAAAGAACAATTATAAACTATTAGTCAAACATAATAAGGATACCTGTTAATATATTTTTTTTCTTAAAATAAGAAATACACAAAATTTTTTTCTTTTTCAATTTTAGTTAATTGTTGAATAAACTGTTTTCAAGTTCTACGACTACAAAATACCTATGGAAATTCCCATATATTGCTAATTACTTTAACAAAATATTTCATCAACAAACAAATATGAATGCAGGTCATTATTTGAGAAGTAAGAGGGTACAAATGAAAAGTTTGAAATTGACATGTTTTTCATTTCCCTAAAGCAGATATTAAACACAGCATTGTTGCCACCTCTTTCATTTTCTCACTGAAACCATTCTCTTTGATATGTCTTTTTGGGCTTTCCTTTTCCTCAAAATGGAATAGTTCATTACTTATGAGGTATTGGCAGGAGATAATGTACATGCTAAAGAACAACCAGAATTATATGATAATAATTAGGCATTTGAATTTGGCAATTGTTTGTAATGAGTTTATAAACTTATTTCTCAAGAGTTTTTTCTACAAAGGAGTTTAGAGCAAAAAGTACCTGTGTTGCAATATAAAAATAACTGGAAAATCATCATCACAATCAACTAATGCAAAAAGAGGACGAATTATAATTGTTTACTATGTTCTTACAAAAAAGATGAGAACAGTCCTTGATAAAGAAGTACAAAGTTTGTATATAGTCATATTTCATTCACTAAATATGTATAAATAGTAGACCAAGAAAGTCTAACCTGATTTGAGTAATAAGAATGCAAATCTTGAAAAATGAGATGAAAATGCTAAAATTGAATCCTTTTTAAGTCCTTCATTGGCTCGGAACGAGAAATCGGGGAGCCGAGTTCAAAATCCAGTTGAATTCATTGCATTCACTTATGTGCAAATACCCTTGGGAAAGGTATTAATCTGTCTCTTCCTTCCAGTTATGGGTTAAATAACAGGACAGATTGGGTTCTATAGCCTTGGTTGGCAACCAGTCTACCGCAGAAAGCAATGGCAACCTACTGCGGGATAATCTTCTGCCCAGTCAGTCATGTCTCTTTCGAGACATGATCGCCCAAGCGGGTTTCACATATGGCACTTAACTGACTGACTTCATAAATCTATCAGTCACATTTTATAAAGATTCATCAAATTGTCAGTTTCTTTGTGAGTAGAAATAATTTTTTAGTTTTGTTCTATACATACATTTGGTAAAATGTTTAAAAAAAACAGTACTGTTAATGCAAAAATTTGTGACTCACTAAAGAAAATGGTCATTGATATGAAACTAACCAATAAACATTAAGATATAAAAAAATCTCAGCAAGTCATGAGTCACAAAAATTGTTCATGTGGTGGTTCAGTGTAACTTAATTCTGTAATGTAAATAGTGCTTCTTTTATTTTTTCCTTCAATGAAAAAAAAAAAAAAAAAGATTCTGCTGAAAGACAATATTCACTAATCACAGAATAAATGAGGAACTATTTGCCCAGTATTTCACATATTGACTATCCTTCAGCTGAACACCTTATTTATGACTTATTCACAATCAAAATGGAATAGTCCATTACTTATGGTTTGTCAGTTGTAATAAATGTTGTGTATTAAGGCACTATAGATAAGTAAATTGATAGCGTTTACCACCCACATATAATCTGTGCCAACATTTTAAGCCAAACCCATTACTGATTCTTGATTCTATTCAAACAATCAGCCTATGACTATCATTAGTGTCATCTTGCAGGCAATAGACGAAAAGAAAGGAGAGAAAAACATATTACACTTTAATGTGCAAGGCCTGAAGCTATGGAAATTTTTCAATTTCCAATCAAAGAATGTCAATTACCTGACAAGAACTAATTTGACATTTAATGCATCAAGCAGTCAATACAGGAAAACAGTAATTGACACCTTTCAGAAGGCTGCATGAATTTTTCTGAATTGATGTTTTAATCATTTAAACCTCTTGTGCAAGTTGACTAGAGTTGAAACAAAAATTAAGCCTTTTTTTTTTTTTAATATATAAAATTAGTGCAGGTATTTAACTTAGCCAGGAAATGATTCTTTTCCTTATATTTTTTTAATAAACAAAATGTTGGACTTAAGGGAGGAGCAACTAACAGAAGTCACCATGGAGAGGTGGGTTTGCAGGAAGCAAAATGACAGCTCCAACAGACCATAAACAAAACATAAATGCAGCCTCTGCAACAAGGACTGTCACTCCCGCATCAGTTTCTACAGTCACAGACGCTGATGCTCCAGCCAAGTAGACAACTAGGATGCTACCCATGGTCAACACTGACCGATGAAGGCCTAATAAAGAAGTATCAATTTATTGAAATGGAGCTCAAAAATAAGCTTCTGCAATCAAACTGAAACAAGGCTAGTATAATAATAATAATTTATTAATGCAATTGTAAGTCAACTGCAGTTGAGATTATAGATATCTTATTGATGGTTGCATAGTATGTGCTGTGTTAAGGCTACATATGATTTTAAATTCAGAGTGGTCATCCTTCTACACTAGTTGATACCCAAGGCTGAAGAGCCCAATCTGCCCTACTGTTTAACCCCTAGCTGGGGTTAAGAGAGATGAATTCATAACTTTCCTAAGGGTACTTGTGCAAAAGTGAATGTAACAAACTTGATTGATTTTTATAAATATGTCATCAGGTCTATATGAGAGATAAAGATGGTAGAATTTAATTTCAAAAAGTCTATGAGGCAGGGAGCTCTGCCAGAAGCATCCAGCTATTTTCTGAAACCTGACAAGTGGGCTGAATGATTACAAAAATGTTTGTCTACAGAACTCTGGAGACAGGGTGCTGAATATAACATCAATCAGCTAAGTGACAAATTTTATATTTGCATTAATCGTTATTTAAAAACACACACACAAAGGCAATGGGGAGGGGTCTTAACCTTTTTCAAAATACTCTAGCAATCCTTCCACTTTTCAAAACAGTCTACAAAATTATCCTTTGAAATTGCTATCAGCTGCCTTGTTACATTTTCTTTAATCTTGTCAATGATTTTAAAATCCTTATTAAGGGTGATTTTAGGTTTGAAAAAAGCCAAAAGTCACAAAAGGCCAAGTCTATATATAGACCAAGGTGATGTGATATTTTGCAAAAAACTTGCACAAGAAATGAAGAAAGCTTAGATAAAATAATTTTATTAAAAGTACAGAAACATTTTACATTTATATATGATTTTAATTCCATTTGAAGATATCTTTTATAACATGTGAAATATACTTATTAGGGAATATATAGGGGGTTGGGGGGGGTTCTTTTATTATATAATGTGCGAAGTAACTTAATATAAAAGAGGTAGATGCATCTATTTTGGAAAATGTGTGCATTTGTATCTTTATTTTAGGCGTATCTGGACAGCAATTTCTCATTTTTGCAGCTTTAGTTAAAGACCAACAAAAGTTCTTTGTTGAAATACTTTATTTTAAGATTCTATGCACAGGTAGTTATAACAAATGGCACCAATTTTTTTATAACTGGCCCGCATACATCATGCATACTCCATCAAAGATAATGATAACTAAATGGAAAGGAGCTGAAATCCAGATATAGGTCATTAACTGATAATTTATGCCAATTTTGATAAAAAATATATAATACTTCTGTGTAGCATGGACACACATATATCTAAAAAAAAAATAAAAAATAAAAAAATAAATAAACAAATAAATAAAAAATAGATTTTAGTTTTTCATCTGACATTTTTATTATGTCAAACATTTTTAGTTGATACTCGTATTTGAGTAGATATTCCATTTTATTTTAAACAGTAATTTTCTGTCTTCCAGCCTGCACATTTGAGAAAACTTACTAAAGAAAATGTGCTCTCCAGCAGGACTTGAACCTACATCACTTCCTGCAGGTCAAACTCCATCTTATCTGGCATGCTTTAACTGTTCAGTTATTAAGAACTTCATAGTCAAGCAAGGTTGTATTTGCCTTGATTTTGAAAAAATTCGAATAAGTGAGTGTGGTTTAAACACAAATAGACCCTTGCTTGATTGTGAAGCTCCTCTTCATAGCTGAGCAATTAAAGCATGCTGGATCACATGGTGTGTTTTTTTTTGTTTTCCCGGCAGGTGGCACAGATTCAAATCCTGCTGTAGGGGACATTTTCTTTAAAATGTTTTCATGAGTTAGCAAGCCATTAGATAAAATAAATACTGTTTAAAATAAAACCGAGTGTCTACTAAAATATGGGTATACACTAACAAATCACATTTTGAATTAATAAAAACATGTGTATATGTGTGCTTATTACTTAAATGTTATTTTTAGTAGATAGTCATATTTAAATAGATGCTCCATTTATTTATCAAACAATATATTTAGTCTTGTCTGGTAGCCTGAATATTTGAGAATTCTTATTAGAGAAAAGTATGGACTCTCCTGCAGGATTCAAACATGAGTACCCCTAGTGGAAACCATTAGATCTGATGTGCTTTGACCTCTTGGATAGAATATGCTGATGATCAAGCAAAGTTAAACAGTGGCTTTAAACACAGATTTTTCTACAACTCATGAAATAGATATATCTGCTCAGTTTTTGTATCTTGATATAAACAAATCAATTAGTAAAGATTGAAGATAGATTTTATTCATTAATCCAACAGGCTAGTAAACAAACATAAACAGTGTTCACTCAAATACAAGTATCTACTAAAAATAATGTGTAAGTAATAAAAATCTGCTGGATTAATAAATAAAAAATCCAATGTGTGAATGCTCTACATGGCCAAGAAGATATTCAAATGGCAATTTAAAAAAATTATTTTTGGCCAGATTTTGGAAAGTAGGCCAAGAAATTTTTGTGTTCACACATATTAAACAGAAAAAAGACAAAAATCTCAGATGCATATGTTTGTCAATGTACATGTCAGTGTGAATTTGTCAAGAACTTGATATATGGTGAGGCCCTGGAGTAGGCTATGATCATCATGCTGATGATTTGTTAAAAATATGGTTGCCACATGTGATGGCAGTAAAGTAAGACAAATGATAAAGAGCCTTGATATTCATAGGGTGGCAACTATGGTAGAAAACAGAGTGACACATGCAAGCTGAGTTTAGGAAGAAAAGCATATCAGAAGATAAAAAGCTGTGATGTGGATAGAGAAAGGATTGGGTGGAGATAAGTTAAGGCCAGTAAATTTTTATAAGAAGCAGTTTGGCTCATAGATAAAACTATCTCTGCAAAATATCTTAAAATTAATAACAATGGACTGAAGTGTGTGTGTATATATATATATATATATATATATATACACACACACACACACACGAGTGCTGGTATTCTCAATCTAGCCATGTTTATTACATTCACTTTTGCAAAAATATCCTTGAGAAAGGGTACAAGTCTCGGTTATGGGCTAAATAACAGAGCAGACTGGGTTCCTTAGACTTGGTTAGCAACTAGTCTAGAAAGAGGACAATTCTGAATTCAAAAACTTAGATGTGTTTAAAGAACTTGTGCTAAACTGTGCACTAATTATGTACATTCAGTCCTTCCAAAAAGTGTTGCTGATTCTGTGGAAGTCTTCACTATAATCAAATCATATGTGCAAGTCATATTGTGGTTCAGCTCTTAAAAGTGAATTGGTAAGTCCTTGTCATGTGTTGTAATCAATTGGAGAGTCTACACACAAACACTATGTTAACTCATAAACCAAGTATGACTACCTGTAAAATGAATTTAGCTTTTCTCAACCATCCCTTGAAGTTTCTGTAAGTGATTTTTGATACCTGCAAGAGATTTGAATTTCAAACTTCGTACGAGTTTACCACTAAAAGCATGTTTCTTTGGATGCATCCTTTATAGATTTACATACATTCACATTAACCTGGCCAATTGCATTTTTGGCAAAATAAACTTTTATGTTGTTGGGCATGTGTGTGCATGCATATATGTTTTCTCTAATGCAAATATCATTAAAAAAGACATTATATAACTAAAGAGACAGCATCTTGTGTGTGTGTGTGTGTGTAAGTTGCGGAGAAATCAGCTGATAATGCTACCATAAATTTGACCTTTTTGGTTTTGTCAGGTAATTTGTATGTAAAAAGCTCTACATGTTAAAGCTTCATTTCTCTTCAAACATGTATTGAACACTTTCTAATACAACTGTTTTCTGGTCAAATTTAAATCTGACCTATAACTGTTTAGTGTGTATGCGTACATTATATATATATATATATATATATATATATATATATACACACACACACACACAAGAAAAAAGGATAGCCTAAAACGGCTGCTTCAAGGTAGTAACAATAAAAAGGGCTCAATACAATGATTGATGGAAGAAAATGTAGAGCAAAGTACATAGTTGCCTGATGATACCTAATGGTGGAAACCTGGGTAGTATAGTAGGCTAGTAATTTTTGACTTTATATATATATAAAGTGTGTGCGTGTGTGCAGGCCAATAAGTAATTTTACCTCAACTTGAAACCATTTAACTGCAAAATTACAAATAAAAATGAGAAAAACTATGAACAGTTCTGAAAAATAAAAGCATTAAATTTCAGAATTATGGAAACTTTACAAACTGCATTACAGCCAATACCATGGTGTAGAAAAAAATATTTAAGATTGCCCACACTCCCTCCCAATCTTCATAACTTGAAATGAATAAAGTATAGCTAAAAGTCGTCTTTCAGCCTCAAACTGTACATGTGCAAAAATACATACATTATATATAATTAAATCTTGGTGTCATATTCCTGTTTTCACTATTGTAAATATATTAAGGAAAGTAAATAAGGCAAATAGACTCAAGTGACATTTTTTCTTTTAAATTTTTTTCTCTCTTGCTTGAGGGTATTTAGATCTTATGGCAAATTGTCCATTGGTTCCACCTAACAGATTTGGTTCTTCTCTCACACACACACACACACACACACACACACTTATGTGTGTGTGTGTGTGTGTGTGTGTGTATATATATATATATATATATATATATATATATACTTGATGTTTACTTTGTCTTTTCTTTTCTACCATTTATTCAACTTTATCTGTTTATTATTTATGCATTATATAAATAACATACATGAATGATCTGGAAACATCAATCAGCGAACATTCCCTCTGGACTAATTTCGTATAGCCTTCTATACCAAACAAAATCTAGACTAAGCATCTATATAGTAATTGTAATGACCTTTTTTAATTTTCTATGTGAATGACACTAAAAAATCGTGTACTTGCTACATAAACACAAATACACATTTTAATGAAATTAAACTCTTGAAGAAAGAAAAATAACAAAACTTTTCTTCTAACCCTCATATGAGATCTAACTCCTAGTCTCCCTCAATTTGTCTGACGTAAACCATTTCAGCAAACTGTGTTGTTTATTCCTTTTAAATTTTAACAATCCAAACTGACACCAATTTTGTTTACATTATTTACACAAATACCAGTTTTGTTGATTTGTGTAAATTCTCTGCCAATTGTGAGGTTACTATGTATGACTGATTTGCATAAGTCAAATATAAATAACCTGTCTTTCTTCAAATGTTTTTCACACACACACACTCCTGCTCACACACGAAACAATGGGTAAATTGTTGCTATTTTTATATTTTAATTTTGCTCATGTGCATTGTTTTTGTTGACTGCAAAGTATAGTAGGATCAGTTGGGCACCGTCTGTAAATAAAAGAGCACTTGACACAACTCACACAGCCAGAACTTTGGGAGCAGCAAGCTGTACAGTTTGGCAAATGAATTGGAAGCTCTAATACAAACATTTCAGAGTGTTTGGGTGTCAATCTGGGGACAGTGCAGAGGAATGGTAATTATGAAGGCATGGCAGCTAGGAAAACTCATTCTGATCATTCAGAAAAGAACTCCTGAAGGAGTAATGCTGTGCTAAGTCAAGAGGGTGGCTTCATGAAAACCCTATGTCTTGCAACAGGACTCTGCCCCATTCCACACAGACAAGAGAACCCAGTCATGACAAAGACAACTTCTAGTAAAGAAGAGCCCTTTTGACCTTGTGCCAGATAAGGCTAAGTTCAGTAAATATCTACTCTGCAAAAGACCTTCATGTCAATGTCAAATGTAGACAACTCATAGCAAGAAAATGATTTAATACTAGCTTTCTATTACTGCTATTAATCAAAACAACAAATTGGCTTTTTGCAGGAAGTGTAACCAATTGGTAACTGCAGACAGCATTCCTGGCTTTGAGGACAATCTTATTCAAACACATTAATATCTTCGATTCCTGATACACAAGCTGGTATGATGATTAATGTAAAGTTATATATTTTAGGTTGGTCTCAACTGCAAACCAGCAGGAAGCCATCTAAATGCAAGTTAATGTCAATTGTGTAAAGAGAGTTGGGAACAGTTGTTTGGTATTGCAAAATTATCAAGTGGATTTTAGAAGCAACAGCTTTTTATGAAGTAATTTTTTATTTTTTTTTTACTAGCCTCTGATAGTAATTTGAATTTTTAATATTTTAGCCTATATATTCTATATACACTAAAACTAAAAATGGTAAATTTTGAATCAGTGTATTTAATTTTTTTTGTTGCATATTGCCACATGCATTGCATAAATAAAAAAATTAAATTTTTCTGTTTCCTTTGCTTCATATACAAAAGTATAAGTAGGCTAAAATTGTTTGTTAGGACTGCATTTTTAAATTGGAAAGTACTTTATTATTTAGAAAGCTGTTGTTAAAATCGCACACATAACTATATTCTGAAAAAGAAAACATTGAAACAAACTAATTTGACAGTCACCTTATCAATGACAGAAAAAGGTGTTTTATCAAATTATCAAAGGTTTTATTGGATAAGGTTTTATTGGCCCAGGCACTACAAAAGGTATTTGCATTTGACCCCTGGAAAGCATATAAGCAGTTTTCAAAATGAACTCCGCACCCTGACGAGATGATAGATGAATTCTATGCGGGTATTAAAGAAATTTGCCAGTCTGTGGAAGGAATGCCTGACAGGGCAATGATGTACGCCTTTTACAAGCATTTGCTGATATTGACTATATACCTGCAGAACATATACTAAGTCGAGCATGGGCCATCATTAGTAATGAAAAGGTTGCTCTCATAGCCAACCAACCAGCCACAGTAAAACTCAAGCCTGCTGAGGGCTTGCTGTACTGTTTTAACTGTTCTGGGCCCAATCATTTGGCTAGGCACTGTCTACTTAAAAGACAGCATAGTAAACCAAATGCCTAATGTCACAAGTACCAAAAAGCAGGATACAGCGTGTTGAAGTGCCTGAAACAGAGAACGAGACAAGAAGTGGGCACCAGCCTTGCCCCAGGTAATGCAAATCCTAGGCTGCCAGTGATGCATGTGTGCATTAATGGAATGATGCATAGTGCAATTGTCAATTTGGGATGTACTTCTGAAAAATTTGGTTAGATGGATTTAACCCACTACAACGACCACTTCCTAACAGTCACTGATTGCGGCCCAACATGTCTTTCTGTCTGGCAGCCATTGTCGCAACAGTATTCTGGGAGTATTATTCGGCAACTTGAATCAATTTTTTAAAATATTAAATTACTGACAGACACTGCATTTTCTACCAGTGAGTTCAAGGAGTTTGCAGCCAGCTGGGAAGTGCACCTGCAGTTTTGATGTACCTATGTGCTGACAGGCAACAGCATTGTTGAGCAATGCCATAGCAGTGTTAAACAGATTGTAGCCAGGATGTGTATTTGTATAACATAGTTCCCAAAGATGACGTATCACCATTGACTGCACCCACCAACAGGATCTATACATGAGGTCAGGATAAGAGGAGTTGACCCAGTACTACCTTTACTGGCCCTGGCACAAAATAAATACCAGGTGCAGGTCAAAACATCCCATTACCAATGTACTTTTCAATTCCAAGAAGGACAAGTGACAGAAGTCATCAGCCTGCAACCTGTTTTGGTCAATGAGGTCCTACACCATGTCAAGGATCTATGACCCTGGACAAATGTTATCCTGACTAGTGAAGCAGATGATGATGAGTTTTCAAGTAACACGGGATATGTCACATTACCAGACTGACAAATGAAGCAGGAGCAGAATGACAAATTCACATGACCCTCTTGCAAAAAAAAAAAAAAAAAAAAAAAAAAAAAAAGCAGAGATTGCCATTACAAACCTACCTGTGTTGTCATCAAGGATCGAGGGGAGGGGGGTTGTAGTGAATGTATAACAAAATCAAACCAAGAAACACCATTATTAATGAATTTGGATGGATTGCTGAAAGAAATGAGCATGCTTACTAGTCAACAAAGTTATGAAAAAAGGAAACTCATTTGTCTGGCTGCCATTTGTTTTGCAATATCAAAGTTTCATTATTTCTTGGAAGGAGATGAGTTAGGAAAGATAAAAGAGGAAAAGGGAAGCTACCTCTGAGTGATTCGCTCAGTGCACTGTTTATAGTAAATGTTCAGAGTACTGAGGAATTTTGCAGTAAAAGTGTTTTGGATGAAAACATATCCTGTGAAAGTTAGGACTTGTCTGTGTCTACAACAGCAATGTAACTCAAGAAGCCTTGAAGAACTATGATTCCCATGTTCCATTGTGCACACAGGGTAAGTGAGCACAGATAACATATGTGGCCTGACCTTATTATTTTTGGTACATGGTGGGGCATAAGGAAAACCTTTATAGATGTTAATACCTATAAAGTAGTCATTTCATACCAAATCGACAAAGGTTTGACCATCACTGACAGTTTCTTTTCCAAATTTGGTACTTATAAAGCTCTATGATATGAATAGTACCTATTTTAGGTCAAAGTGTTTCTTTGACCTTTTCCAAAAAGGTTGATTTTAAAAAATAGCCACAAAGTTTAAATATCAATATCTTAGTCTTTTCACCTACAATGTTAAATTATATACCATTTTAAATTACTTGAATGAGCTAAAGATAACCTATTTTTTTAGTTAATGGTCAAATAAGATAAACTGACATTAAACTTTGACCTTTAATTTCTCAAAAAAAAAAAAAAAAGAAAAAAAAAACATACCTAATTTTTTTGTCTGCCTTATGGCAAAACAGGCGAAATTTTGTGATGAGCTTTTGACTTTGGCCCGAGTTACAAGGGTTTTACTGAGTTGGGCCAAATTCAAAATGGCAGATTTTGCTATTTGCCACTATATGCTAACATTTACAAATATCCCAATATGATCAAGTTGTATATCTTTAGAAATATGTTTGAATTTGGATTAATATTCACATAAGAACTAAAATCATAAAAATCAACAGAATTTGTATTATTTGTGTAAATGTTGACCAATTTGGTAGAAAATAAACTATTTTTTTACATTTTTATTATACAATAAATAAATTTTCATATAAAAAAGTGACATAAGGAAAATTATTTGAAATATATCATGAATTAATGTTAAGATAAAATATGAAAATATGCAACAAATGATGCTAATGGTTAAAAAGTTTGTCATTTGACATGGTACACTAAATGCACAAAAAACAAATTTTCAGGATTTTTATATTGAAAAAAAAAAAAAAAAAAATGATGCATTGAATATTTACAAAAATATTAACAAGTAAACTTATTTTTCTGCTTGTTGGATAGAATGTTTAAATAGAAAATAAAAATTTGGATATGCAAGCCACTCATTTTTCACTCAATTTTTTGTGGTAACCGGACCTGATTGTATCTTATTTAGGTTACTTCAAGTAATTCTTTGCTAAAATATTCATAGCATTTTCCATCTCAATTTTTGAAAGTTTTTAAATTCTTTTAGTGTCAGTTATTGAATCAACTGATAATAAAATAATTTAAAATTAATATATCTGGATTTAATGGATAACAGAAAGATGGTGAAGAGCCCCTTGATTATAAAATGTTAATTTTACCTCTTCATTATAAGGATATTTTGCAAGCACATATCCTAACCACCAATTTCTATCATAGATTTGCTGTAACAAATTCCTTAATGCTTTCAAACTATATTGTCTCATTTTATATTTGTAACTATTTTTCTTTCATCCTGTATTTATTTCTACCTCTTCCTGAGACACTAATAAAACAATATAGTTTCTGAGTTCCTGTAATTGTTGAGGCATTTTTTAATCTATTTTCTAAAATTTCTGCTTCATTTGTCCCTTTATTTGTTGAGGAATACAAAATATTTATTCCTGAAATGTTTTTTTTTTCTTGCATAATAAAACTATCTTAGTGTCATTATTTGTTCATTATAGGGTTGCTGCAGGTTTGTTTTTACCTGCAAATCTCTTAATAGTGCCACTTAACCCATCACACGGCCCTTTCCCATGAGATGTAACAAAAAAGTGACACTCTGCATCAATACCAAAGTCAGCCTTATGGTTGCACAAATTGATAAAATTTTTATAATGGGAAGTGGCAGTATCAGAGAGAAGTCAGATATTTTATTTTAAAATTAATATTTTTTTTCATTACTCATTGGAACAAATGGACAGCTACTGTGTCATATTTGAGACTACATGATGTAATTACAATATTAATATATTCCAGTCCTTTGTCATTTCTGCAAGACAAATAGATGTAATGTGGCTTGAGAATTATTCCAGTGAAAGTATTGTGCAGCATCCTGCAAAATAAATTAATAATTCTCAACAAAATCTGCAATTTCACCATCCATCAAAGAACTTTTCATTGAAAAATAAAACTTAGTTCTTTGGCAATGAAAGCATGTTTTTTTTTCAAGGTTTGAAATTCTTTAATAGAATATGATACACAGTGTGGTTTTATCTGTTTGTAGAAAAAAAAAATCATATATATAACATTTTTATTTAGATTTTCTTTTATATATAAAACAAAATCCTACATCAAATTGCTACAAGTTGAAGAGTTAGATATTGTTTCATTGCATGTAACAGCAGCTATGCATTATTGGTAATCTATTAAATGATACTCTTCATCTTGAGTCAGTGTACCAAGATAAACCTCCACAATTATCAGATTCATATTTTGATGTATTATGCAAACCCAAACACAGTGTGTTCCAGCACCACCTCCTGCTGGGATAAATTCTTTTGGTCTGGACTTAGCAAATTTTGAAAAACTAATTTTGTTTGAATTTTTTTGGTTTTAAATAATTGGTATGCCTCTTTCAGGTTACAGAGTACAAGATACTTTTTTTTTTCCCGAACTCTTCTACCTTTCTTTAAGACTGTCTCAGTCATTGTTATCAGGAAATCACTCTGCTGATATCTTCATTATTATAAAACAGCACAACTTCAATTGTTTCTTGTTCTGTGCATTTGGTAAAGTTAATATTCTTTGTTCATATACAAGTTTTTTTGGCTTGTCTTGGCATATATGTTGTAGTGTCAAATTCCATTTTAATTCTTTGGATACTACTGCTTTTTAGAAGTATTGTCAAAATTTGTATATTTTGGAAACTTTTCACAAGCTGCAAATTTTTCTTTTAATTGCATAAGATTTCATTTTAATTTCATCAGGACTTTTGTGCTCTTCAACTCTGATAGATTCTTGATACAAAATTTTAGTCAAAATCAGATTAATTTTCTTTGATACTGCTCTTTTAATTTTTCCTACATTTTTTCTTCATAAATAGTTTGTTTTTGAAGTTTTGATGCTGGATTGGTGATTATTTATACCAGTAGTATGAATTAGGACCAAATTATAAAATGTCTTAAAAGATAAAGGTCAATTTTAAACATAAAAATTACAGTATTAAATAAGTTCCAAATACATCTTTAATGCAATGAGTGGGATAATATTTTTTTATTATTCACATCACAATGTATATTAAAAATAATATTGTCCTATAAAGAATTGGCACAACAACACACATGGATTGTAATTTATAAATCTGTTGTCATCTAAAAAGTTATTTATACACAAGTAATAAAAATTTTACATGACAATGCACTCCAAAGATATATTCATTGCTTGATTCACTTCAAGGTGTATTTATAGAGCACTATTTAAATACACCGGTCCACTTGTTTAAAATAGGGAAAAAACTTTCAGGTTAATAAATTTTGCAGATTAGCATTCTTTAGAAATTCCTTGAGCTGTGATATTTATTTTCTTCAAAATATCGATACAGTATCAATTCAATCACTAATTTTCAGTAACCCATGTTTAGGTTTTATTTATAAATATCTTACCCTGAAAATGTGCTTATGTCATTAATATCTGCATATTTTTTTATACATTTTTTAATTTATGTAAATTTGTTCTTTGATTACAAACATGGCACTACTTTAAAAATGTATACATATTTGTTCTTAAAAAGCCAAAAAAGATTTTTTGTAAAAAATGAAAAAAAAACTTTTTTCAAACAATTGCTTGTTTAAAATATTTTCTTAAAAAAAAAAACAGAAAAACGTATATTTGTTTGTTCTTAATTTAAAAGAAATCGTTTTGTAAGATAGAAAATGTTTGCCTTTGTACACATATTATTGATGTAAATACAGTTGAAACTTCATATTTGTAAACAAACATCTAATTTCTGATAACTTTGTAAAAAATTGGGATCGATTTGACATTATGAACAGAATCTCTCAACCTCTAAAATTATAAAATAATATTTTTAAATTCTGATAAGTGTTGTGGAATAAGGAAGGTGTAAAGAATGTTAATCTACAAAAATGATTTCCAAAAAGATTTTTCCCTATTTCTCACAAGTAGACCATTTTATTTAATTAGTGCCATTCATAGTAATACGCCTTTAACAACTTGTTTTTAGAACTTTTGAAGATCTTTTCAGAGAATTTTGTGAACCAATTTTCTGTATAATTTCTACAATACTAAGAAACTCTTTAAAATAAATTGAAAATGTCTTAGAAAACAATACAGTAAAAAGAAAATATCTTTTGTAAATTTTTTTTTTTTGGGGGGGGGGGGGTAAACAAAAAAGTATTTACTTTTTCCTGCATTCCTAATAGTATGGAGAAAAAAAAAAAAAGATATTAGTAATGCTGAGAAGAATAGCAAACCTTAAAATACTCTTGGCAAGCAATACTGATATCACTTTCAAAAATATTTCAAAAGGGAAAGAAAAATAAATAACAGGATACTTTCAGATGATTACAATAAAAGCAAAAGTATGTAGACATTTACCAATTTTACAGTATATCTTCCTTGATTCCTTCCCCTCTTATCCCAGTAACAACACCAAATGAAGTTGCCTACCACCATTATTTTCCAGAGAAATTCAACAGCAGTCATTTTCTCATTTACTTTCTATTAGATTGTGAAGAATCTCCTTTGTATTAATTTTGTTGCTTTTAATTAAACTTACAAATCTGGAATGCAAGTTTTGAGTTAGATATCTTGTGTAATTTTGTTTAGTATTTTTTTTTTTTAATGGTGTTTATGCAAAATCGCCAAGCTGTTGGCTTTATCAGAATATATATATATATATATATACACACACACACACACACACACACTAATGATAAATATATATTTAGTCCTCACCATTTTCATACCATTAGATTGATTTTCTGATTTCTCTACTAAACAGCATATCAACTCCTTTTGGCTCATTTTTAATGCTGAAATTTAATTTTCTTGGGAGATTTGAAGTAATAAAAATATGTTATGTTATTCTGCTTTCACAATTGAATACATAGTAGATGATACTCAGCTTTTGGGCATATTGTGTGGACATAATTATTGGATATGCTGATATGTGTTTATGTTGTAGCCTTGTTGAAGTTATATTTTGAAATACAGTTTGATTTCTTTAAGAAATTGAAAGATATTATATAGACTAATGTCAAAAGAGTTGGTTGGTTGGTTGGCTGACAAATGGGTTATTTAATGCTTGTATATAATTTTATACTTTCAGAGTAAAGGTATGTTTTTAAATATATATATTTTTAGATCATAACATGTATTATAGGTAATTTTATTACAAAAATCTATTTAAAATTTTTTTTTTTTAGTGTTGCATTGATTGTCATTTTGCTATAAAAATGTAGTGTTGATCATTTTATTAACAAAATTTATTGTTTTTTATTGTGATTCACTATTTGCGCATAACTGGAACCCTAACAGGTGCTACCACTCCAGATCAGGGTGGTCCTGGGAACAACAGCAATTAAGTGGTAGTTTTTGCTCTCCAAAATCTTCAAGTTTTATCATCATACCCAGGCTGATATACCATTAGATTAAGTTTTATTACCACCAACAACTACTGTGTTTTTATATATATATATATATATATATAAACACCTCCAATAACTGTTAGGATGATATAATAAACTGGAAATACTTAACTTGCTACCAATAATGTCCTGTTGACCAACACACATGGTCTAAAGATTAAATTCAAGAATGAAAGACTGTCACCACTCAATATTTACAGGTGCTATCCTTCACATGATTATTTTTAACTCTCAATAAAGCATACCTGAAAGCTATATAAGATACACAGATATTTTTATTACTATAAATGTTATTTTTAGTGGTTAAATGTATTTGAATTGCTATCACTGTTCTTTTTCTTTCTTAAACAGTGAAATTACCAATCTGCATAGATTGAAAAATCCAACTAAAGAAAGATTGTGTCACAGACGGAAATCAAAACTGAATAATAGCCTTTTCCATCAGGAAAACTGTTTTTCAATCTGGGCTGGTTGTTATTGATTTCACTGCATAAGAAAATAAAATAAAAATACAGGAATAACTTGTGTGTATCCACTAAAAATAACAGCTAGAGTAATAAAGAAATAATGTCGGATAACAACCCATCAAAAAAAAAAAAAAAAAAACTACATATATTGGGTTGTCCGGAAAATTCATGCTGACTTTTAAGGGAAATTTAAACACAAAAATTTATACCTTTAAATATTTATTCAACTAAATATGAACCATTTTTCTGCATAAACTTTTGCAATTTTTCTGTCAACTTAAAGATTCTGTCTCCCCAATATTACAGTAGTTTCTTGGCAAGTACTCATTAAAGTGTTTTTTTATGTCATCAAAAACCCTATCATTTTTTATCATTGAGATTATTTTGCAAGGATGTGAATGATGAAAATCTAGAGGAGAAATGTCTGATGAATATGCAGATGGGATAACACATCCCAGCCAAGTTGCAAAAATTTTTGCCGGGTCGTCAAAGAAATGCAAGATCTGACATTATTCTGATGGAAAACAACACTTTTCATGTTTGTCAATTCTGGGCATTTTTCTTGAATCGGTGCCTTTTATTCATCCAGTTGTAAGTAGTACTTTTCAGAATCAATTGACTGATTACTTGGCAGGAACTCATAATATAGGATTCCTTTCCAATCCCACCAGATACACAGCATGATTTTCTTAGGATGAAAAACTGATTTTCGGTTGGCTAAAGTTGACTCATTTCGCTTACACCAGTATCTTTTTGTTGTAAACAATCCATTTCTCATCAGCTGTCATAATTTGCTTCAAAAAGAGTACATTTCCACTGTGTTTATATAAGCATATCAGATAGAAATACAATGAAAAGAATCTTTACACTTATATCATGTGGTACCTAAACATTGTTATGATTTGAGTACCCAAGCTTCACTAAGTGCTCATATATGGTAGATTTTAATAAATTTAGTGTTTCTACCAATTGCCATGTTATGTAATGTGGGTTATTTTCAATCAATATCTTGATTTGGTCACTGCTGTAAAGGGGGTCTGCCTAAGCATCCAATTAGGTTAAATATAATCACCAATTTTAAACTTAAGCAAACCACTTCTGTACAGTTCTGTTGGCTAATGCACCTTCACTGTATACAGCACATTTCTTTTTGTTACTTGCAAGGCATTTTTGCCTTGGAGGTAATAAAAAAAGCATCAAATGCACTTTATAATCTTCCATTTTTATAGGGATGCAAAATTGACACAAATTAAGTAATTTTAAACTTTCTTTCTCAAGAGATAGTTTGAAGTAGGGTCTAATTAAAAATGTAATGTAAGCATAATATATTGATAAAAATTGACGTGTTCTAACATGTTGGAATATGAATGACTAAAAATTGCCATGAGCTTTCTATACAACCCTATATATAAAAATATGTGTTTGTGTGTGCATGTTAAGTTGTTTGAATTTTGTTTAACGGCATATCAACCTCTGTGGGTTATATATAATGCACAAAAGGTGGGGTTTACGGTATTTTTTTTTAATGTTTAGTTATAGTGAGAAGGTTGATTTAATCAGATTTTGCTGTAAAATTTTTATTTTAGAAAACTGAAGATGTCTTCTAGTTTTGTATTAAAAATGTATTGCTGGTAACAATTTCTTTTCCTTCAAAAATATATATTTTTCTCTAAAAGTCTATTTTTATACTTTCATAGTGTTTTGACACCCAATTTAGGAGCTAACTATTTGCCCATAGCTGGGAGCTCAACAGGTGCTACCACTACAAATCAGGGTGGACCTGGGAACAACAACAACAACTAAGAGGTGGTTCCTCACAACCACCCAATCAGAGGCCTTGCTGCTGAATGCAGTTAACCATTGTACCCAGGATCCTGTTAGGTTGTGATAATGTTAGTGCCAAGGTTGCTGGTTTTTTTTTTTTCAGTAGTTTTAATGATAAAAAGTATTTTAGCAAGTAGCTTTTTTTTATAGTAAAGTGCTTGATATCAGGGTAGAGATAGAGCATTAATAGGGTTAATGCAGAGAAGTTTGTCACTTAATTGAGCAGATTAAAAACCTAGCCCTGACGAGTGATGACATCATAATGGTGTCCTCACTAAACTTCGTAGTCAGCATGAACCTACTCAGTTAAGTGACAAACCTCTCTGCATTAAATATAATATCTTCTTTCATTTTTATTTTTTAAATTTTTATTATTTTATATTTTATTTTAATTTATGATATTAGGTCTAATGAATTTACATCTTCATATTGTTTTTTTTTTAAA
The DNA here is from genome assembly GCA_037127315.1 of Ascarosepion bandense. Taxonomy (NCBI): domain Eukaryota; kingdom Metazoa; phylum Mollusca; class Cephalopoda; order Sepiida; family Sepiidae; genus Ascarosepion; species Ascarosepion bandense. The sequence goes on from JBBBDQ010001319.1 coordinate 3,224,701, forward strand.
TATCCTTTATTTTACATTCTATGAATAATATTTCTGTTTGTGTATGGGGTTTCATTTTTTTTTTTTTTAAATGCCAAAAGATTGAGTTGCAACATTGTAACTTACATCAATATATGTCTGCAGTCAATTTCTGCTCTAATTTTGAATTCACCTATTTAGCTGTTTTCATTGGTTCTTCCCTCTCTACATTTTCTCACTTATGTTTCTCTTCACTTTCTATTTCTTCTGTATCTTTTGTTTTCCTCTTTCTTTTCCTTTCTTGATTTTTTGATCTTGTTTTCTTCCCTCTTTCTTTCTCTTTTATTAAAACCTTTTACTTTGTACAAAATTTTTTCCAAAAATAAAGGGAAGTGTTGTTTTTATATCATAAAAAAAAGAATTAAAAACCTTTATTACCATCATTGTTAACTACCTGATGAGACATTGTTCTTTCAATGTCAAAACAAAACATACAATTTTGTAGTAGTTCTTCACAGGTTCTCACATAATTTATAATAAATATATATAAATAATTGTGTATTTGGGTAGCAAACCCCTTTTATATGTTTCATTAAAGACGACTGAGACAGTACTGCAATTAAGCTTTTTTTTAGTCAATTTTCTTGTGTTCGTATTGGTGCTTTGTTTTCTGAACAATGTAAATTTTTTTAAACTAATATTGAACTGAAGATTTTTATATGTGTATCTATGTTTTTATTTTCCAAAGATAATCAGCACATTGTGGCCATGTTCTTTAATTATTTTCTTTTATTATTATTAATGCTTCCATTAAGTTAACGTGTGTATGTGTGTGTGTGTGTACATATATGTAAAAAATAATAAAAAGTCCCTGAATTAAAATCTTACAATATCAAATAGCTCTGATAAAGATAAAACAAATGAGCATACAGACTCTTTAAGTCTCAAGCCAGGTAATGATAATTTAGAGTAATTAATGTGATTTACAACAACTAAATTATTTTGTGAGATCCCAAGACAATCTCCTAAAATACAGTTTTATCTTTCTTTTATTCAAAGTGATAACACAAAAAAAAAAAAACAAAAAAAAACATAAGCTTTTTCTGGCAATACATGTCTTTAAAAAAAAAAAAATTATCCACTTCATCTCATCTTCTTATACAGACACACACATATTCTCGTTAACAAATTATCTGAAAGCCAGTCACTTAAGTGTCATATGTGATACATGCTTTGGGTGATCATGTCTCTTTTGAGACATGAGCTGACTGGGCAGGAGATTATCCTGCAGTAGATTGCCATTGCTTTCTGCGATAGACTGGTTGCTTGCCAAGTCTATAGAACCCAATCTGTCCTATTATTTAACCCATAACTGGAGGGAAGAGATGGATTAAAAGCTTTCCCAAGGGTATTTGTGCTTAAGTGAATGCAAGGAATTCAACTGGAATTTGAACTTGGCACCCCGATTTAACATTCCAAGTCGATATCCACTACACACAAAATGACAAAAAGGATAAACTCTAAAAGAACACATGAATAGTAATTCTACCTCATAAAACAATATATAGAATTTAGTATAACGAAGAAATAAGTTTTATAAACTAAAACAAAAAACTTTCAGCCTGTGATAAGAGTTAATATTTACATGTTTCTTTTTATTTCAGATTATATATTCTTTTTTTCATAGTTCATTATTTAGGCAACATAGCCATGGCTTCAACAAAACTAGATAAATATTTCTGAAGATAGTGGTTAAGTCTTATGGTGGTTGGAGAATGAGGACATTTTACAAAAAGGAAGAAATTTGATAACTGGTGTCTCATAGTAAAACCAACATTTTTATGTTATGTTTATACAGAGTTTCTTTCTATTTGTTAAGGAAAGAGCATCTGATAACAAAAATATACTTTTACAGCTGGATGTTTAGTTCCACAAAGTCTGCATGTAATTTGATAGAACCTTTTGGTATTGATAATCATTTAATCATTCATGTGATCTTTAAGTCATATACAATATGTTAAATGTGCACAAACAATTTTTTCTTTTTTCTTCTTTGTGAATTTCTATGGCTTGGTGGAGAAATCTGTCACATGTACCAGATCTAGGAGCCTGCTCAGGTTGAAAACATTTCCTCACCTACCAATGCAAAAAAGATATGGCAGGTAGCCAGGAACTTCATTTGACCTCTTTCTTTCAAAAAATCTTGGCGGCTACCCTAAAGGACCATATTGAAAATATCTTTTATAATTGCCCTAAAAACAGCAACATTTGATATTGGTGATTGGGAAATTTCTAGAGGAATTGAAAAGCAAGTAACAATGGTACAGAAACCTTTTTTTTACTATTTTTTGAAGGCTTCTGGTGGGAAATCAATTTTCACTTATTGATAGTATATGGATTTGGTTTTGCTTACTAAAATATGTCGGTTTATTATGCAATAATATTTAGAAAAACCAAAGGAATATTCCACAATCAAAGATTTTGCATAGAAGAGCTTATGCGTTTAATGTTCATTACTGTCCTTCATTATAATGGAAATTGATCCTTTTTGCCACTGGACAATTTCATCATAGAAATTGGGGAGACTTGAGGCAGCAAAGATGTGTTTCTATAGAAAGATGACAAGACTTCCATGGATAGAGCATGTGAGCAAGAAGGAAGTTTTAGAGAAAAAATGATATTTAAAATCAGAAAGAAACAGTTAAAATTTCTGGGACACAAAGAAAGAGAGCTGGAAAAATTTGACACTCACATGGTATACTGAAGTCAAGAGTAACAGATAGAAACAGAAAGTAACCTACCCAGTAAGCTTGTATAAATGGATGGCAAAACAAAGACTGAGGAACAGTAAAAGGGTAACCATTGCTAAGAGCTACAAAGGATAGGAAATTGTGGAGAGTTATGATTGCACACATTCTGAAGAGACGACACATAAAAGAAAGAGTAAACTGAAAGGAAATATAAACAATAATTTAAAACTTCAGAAAACATAATCCAAGAATTTAAATAGAAAAATGTCTTTCAGCACTTTCACTATTCTTAGCTTGTTATTATTGTTGTACGAGGCCTTCCTCAGCATTTGAGGTCTATTTTATTGTTACATGTGATTAACCTAAGCATTTAAGCCATGAGTATTGCTAAACAAAAATAAAGTAAATTGGTAATTAGGTGAAAGTCAAGATCACTCACATTCTTACTCATTAGGATATTATTCATTAGTAACAACACTTCTTTTTCTATTTTTGTTATTACTCACACTCCACCCACATCTATTGAACAAGTGAAGAGGCTCATCCCTTGTTTCCTGTTTAGGATGTGGTTTCCGGCTTTCTCTTTTCCAATCTTCTCACTTTTTTTTCTTTTTTCAATTGGAGTAGATAGACTAAACTATTGCCCGGTTCACACTCCACCCACATCTATTGAACAGGTGAAGAAGCTCATTCCTTGTTCCCTGTTTAGGATGTGGTTTCCGGCTTTCTCTTTTCCAATCTTTTCACTCCTATGTAGCCCCCTGAACATCAGTGGCGTTACCGCCTTGCTCGGGATGATATGATTAAAAAAGAAAAAAAAGAAAAAAAAGAAAAAAAGAAAACAACTTAATTTCAGTTTTTCAAGAATATATGAAGTTAGGTACAATTTAGTTGTATATTTTAAAGCAATACAGCATTTTTAAGTATTGCACACTTCCTACTCTCTGTAAGTGGTAAGTACACCAGACCAAACAGTGGTTTCTTCTACAAAGGGGGCTGTAGGTTCAATCCTTGCCAGAGAGCACTTTTTCATTAAGATTCCTCAAATGTGTAGGTAAATAGATGTAGTGCACACTGTTAAAAAAATAAATGAATGGGGTATTTCTACAATTATCTGCTATAATAATGTTTGAAGTAATAAAAATGCTAAATCAAAATTCAATCTATTAATTCTTTAGAAATTGCCTCGTTTACATTTTGAACATAAACTGAGCAGATATGGGCTTTTGAGACAAAAATATCTGAATGGAGCTTTGCTGCACTGTAACACACTGTAGTGAAGCAACAAAGCATGCTGGACGAAGCCTAAAAAGGTGAGATGAAGATTTGATTTTCTTCATTAAGATTTCTCGAATGCACAGATTATTAGACATAAAATGCACTGTTTAAAATAGCATATAAGTATAATGTTTGTATCATGCTTATAGTTGCTGGTTAGTAAGACTGTAAGGAAACACTGGAAACAAAATTTTAGGTGAAGAAGAATTTGAACATGAATTGAGAATACAGTAGTTCAGTGCGACAAGTATACAGTTAAAGAGTGCTGCACTTTAAAACACACTTTTTACCACTGTTTCATGAGCAAATGTTCTAATTGTAGCAGATAGACAAGCCCATGTTTCAATAATGTGTGAAGAGGATGTTAGTCTTTCTACACAACACACACACATATATATGTGCTGTATTTGGTATTGATCAGTTATTAAAGTTAATATAGTTTTTGTTACTATTAATGTAGTAATTTAATTTCAGTTTGAATTTCTGAGATGAGGAATTACTGTATTGTTATCTTGGTATTTGCTGTCAAAATGTTTCAGTTATTGGACCTCTCCAGCTTTCTTCAAGTATATGCTGTATTCAAAACTGAATCCTTTATATAATCAATGAAGTAACAGTAACGGTAATATTAGCTATTTACTTTTAAAGGAAATATTTGGTATCAATCAGCTTATACTAATGCTAGTTTGAACTTATAAAATTTAAAAAAAAAATTTTTTCAGGAAAATAAATTTCTGAAGTTCAATAGCTTTTATTGCTCTTTTTAGTATTGATGGTTGTTTCTTTCCTAACTTTTTGTTTGAAGTAGTGTGGAATTTCAACATCTTGACTATGCCAAGATTTTCTCTTCATGTTACACGCAATATCCCTATTACTTCTGTTGAAAATCCCAAGTGATGTGATTTCTGTTATTTCATACACAGTTCTTTGTTTATGATTCTGTAGCACCAGTCTACAATGTTTGAAAAAGACCCATAGGTTTCACTCAATTAAAACCCATTTCTAACCACTGCTCTTAGAAAGCAGTTGCATACAGTTGACAGTTTAGATATTTCTGAATGAATTTGGTACTATGTGCGACAAACATATGAAAGTCTCAATCTGATATAGCTATGTGTCAAGTTTTCAGGTCAATGTTTTGGTTTTGTTGCAGTTTGTAATGTTGGATGAAACTACTTCCACTGCAGCCTATTCTATGTTCAATTTCATTATCTCCTATACTAAATTTGTTATAATTAATCCATACACTAATGTATTTGAAGTATTTAGTAATTACACATCCTGAATTTTTCTGACAGATTCAGGGTAGGTGCCATCACGGCTTTCATTTCAATTCCAGATCATAGTTTCTGTTTTGAAAATATTTATCTTGAGTCTGATTTTTTGGAACACTTGATAGAGGATGCTGATTTTCTGTTCAAGAAGGCAGTCATCATAGAATTTACAAAGAAAAAAAAATTAGTTATTTTGTATTTTGTGTTTGGTAGGATTCAAAGCAGAATCTTATGAATAACTTCAGCCTGGACAAATTATGTAAACAACTCCATGTGTTGTGGCACTTAAGTTCTTACGAGTGAAGAGTAACTAAAGCAAATTTTGACCAACTGCAGGCACCAAATCTGCACATGAGACTGAATGACTGGCAGTATATCCAAGACATTGATGAAAGTGTATGAATGGGGGTGGTGGGAGGAGAGGTTTCTTCCTAGACTGAAGTCAATAGTCAAGGTAGAGAGTTCCTCTGATGCCATAAACAGTTATGTAGCCATGACCAAAATGAGACTTCAAGTAAAAAGACATCTGCTGTGGTCTGACCTTGAGAGGGATAGGGGCTGCTAGGTCTACTTTGCTGAAAACATGCTATGCATAACTGAATGCCTATAGAGGTATCTTGGGGTGGGGGACTGGTCAGCTGTTCAGTGATCCTTCAACCAAACCCAGCCATGAGACTAATGATGAACAAATTGTTACCACATTCTTGTTTAGAAAGGTTTATCTCAAGTCTGATTTGTTGGAACACTTGGTAGAGGATGTTGATTTTCTTTTTAAGATCATTCTTATTCCAATGCTCTGGTGGATAGAACACAACTGTATTAAAAAGAGAAATTAACACAAGAAGAATTATTTCTTAATTAGTATCACAAATTCTAGTACAACTTATAACCACTACCAATACAATCATTGGTTTTGTTGTAATTATTAGTATAATCATTATTACAAGTACAACCACTATTGCTATTAATACCACCAGTAGCAAGAAAGCAGAAAAAGTCTACTCTAACTAAATCCTCTTTATACAAACAAAATAAGAGGGAACAAGAGAAATTGAAGTAAATGCAAGAATTGAAATAGAAAACAAAAAAAAAAAAAAGAAAAAGTGAATGATGAGAAAAAGTGGGATGGAAGGTAAAGAAGCAGACAAAATAATGGTAACGTGAGAGCACTGGCATACCAAAATCGTGCAGTGGTACCATCAGCAGAGGAAAGAAAGATGGATAGCCAGACAGAAGAGGAGAACAAACAAAAAAGATAGGTAAGAATTAAGAAAAATAGAAAGAAACAAACAAGAGGGTGATGAATGAGAAGAGGTAACAGGAGGGGTAGAGGAAGTGGAAGTGCTATATTTAAACTGAAGGAATCCTTGCCAGATTCACATGAATCAGCTATGATAAACTGCTATATTCATCATCATTATTACAATCACTACTATCAGCAACAAATAATGCTACAATGACTATATCATTACCAAAGCAACAATACTTAATTTAGTTTTAATATTACAATTAAGGTGATATATTGATTATCACAGTAGTATATAGGCGTATATATATATATATATATATATATATATATATATATAACTTTGGTGCATATGCAAATGTAATTATATGCCTTAAATTCTGTGTGCATGTATATTCACTATAGCTGAATTAGTTTGGGTGCTTTATGATCTAGTGTAGGAGACCATTACTATTGTTAAAGTGAGTTTAATCCTCACTAGGTGCTCAATATGTGTAGCCTTGTGTCTGACTACATTAAACTTAATAAATAACTACAATAGAAATAGCTTTTGTGGCTATGTCAAGATCTAACATTCATTATCAGATTGTATATCTAAGAATGTGTGTGTGGGGGGGTTTTTGAATGCATATAAATAGTTTTGTGGTAAAATCAACAATCATTCAGTTTCAAATGTCAGTTCTCAGTAATAAGGGTCCACTATTATTAGTGGAGCATTATCAGTTTTGTGACCAGTGTTACATTAAACACTTCGATTGTAATCACTGTATCATTTTTCTTTTTGTTCAAACAGTAAAAATGTATTTTTTTTTTTTTATAGTACTATCATCATAATTAACTTTGCTAAATTTATTTATCATCAACTTAAAAAACAAATGCCATAACTATGATCACAGTTGTTACAATCATTATTAAAAGTGAATATATTTGAAAAAAAAGAAAAAATTATTGGAAGGATCTGCAGAAATTCCATACTATCTCTTTATGAAAAACAAACTATGTTAATAATGCAGAGAGATAAAGGCACTAATAGAAATAAACTGATTGATAATACCCCATTTTAAAACTTGATAATTTCTGTAAATTTTTAGAAAATGATTTATTAAAAATGCCAGTCATAAATTGTTTTAATGCTTCATATTGTAGTATTTTTTAGATAATATTTCTTGAAGCAGTTTTTAAAAAAATCTTTATATATTGTATTTTTCTTCAGATTAATTTTCTCATTTTTTCTGTTCGTAGCACATATGAAGCTCAAAGAGTAGTCATGAGGTCAGTATTAAAACTGGAGAAGACAGCAACAGGGACACAAAAGCCAGACATGTGATGTGTCTGGGAAATGATACATATGTACAGACTCTAGTAGTATTCGACATTCTAAACTACAAAAAAAAACAACAAAAAAACAAAAGATGCTAGAGAGTACATAGCTAAAATGTGTGGGGGGGGGAGACAAAAACAAAGATAAAAAAAAAATCAGATGAGAAAATTAGCCCTAAGAAAATGACATACTCTAACAAAATCCTTAGTTTGAGTTTATAAATATTTCTTTCAAGTATATTCTACTTTATAAAAAAACAATGATAACTTGTTTTGCTTCTTTGCATCCTCATTACTGAGGATTGGGGATCATAGACAATTGTTATAGTTTTGAATTTAGAGCTGTCCTCTTAGACTGGTTGCCAATAATAGCTAGAGAGTCCAGTCTGTCAGGTTATTCATCCCATAGCTGGAGCAAGAAGAAATAGAGAAATAGCTTTCTGAAAGATATTTAGATTCCTCCACTTTTTCATCAAAAAACATAATAAAAAAAAAAAAAAAAAAAATTACTATACTTAATAAAAACAAAGTTTTATTGTCAGAATGTTTGTTATTATTAAGAAAAACCAAAGTAATTTTAAATTTATTTTTAATCCATTCTAGCATTTTCAAAATTTTGGTTAAGAATCTTTTTCTTTTTGTGTCAGTTGTCGACATAATATTTACAATTAGTGTTTTGTGCTTTTTTCTGGTGAAAACACTTTTTTAAAATTCTTGTAAAAATCAAATAATTGTCGAATTTTAATTAAACTTTCCGGACTTATTCCCAAATAAAATTATGGTTGATTTCTTTTTTGTTTTAGTAAATCTTTGTAAAAATATTTTTTATTTATTTATTTTTTATATATGTTTCTCACCCCCAACTTAATTTCAAGAAGTTTTGAGAAATTAAATTTTCATCCTAAACCTTTTTAGGTAGTTAAAAGCAGGACTCCTTGGAGATTATACATCATGTTTTTTTTCTTTTTTTTAAACTACTGCTCAAAAATTTCTGAAAATCTGCTCCAAATTGTAAAATAAAAAAAGACTTCTTCTTCTATGTGCCCTGTCCCTTCAGGACGTAGGCGATCATGGATCTCCACGTCTCCCTATCCCTTGTGGCTCTTAGTATGTTTGCTCCTGTTGCTCCTGGCAACCCCCGTTCCGTCATCCACCTGATCAGACTCTGCAGATATGTTATCCGCTGCCTTCCTCTGTCTCTCCTTCCTTCTATCTGACCAGTCAGTATCAGGTTCTCCAGGCTCTCCTTTCTCATTGCATGTCCCAGGAACTTCAGTTGTCTCTTCCTGATGCTCAGCATCAATTTCCTTTTTGTTGCCATTCTTTCTAACACTTCGTCGTTGCTTGTATGCTCAGTCCACGATATCCGTAGCATCCTTCTGTAGAACCACATTTCGGCCACTTCCAGTTTTTTCCTCATTTTCGATGATATTGTCCAGCATTCACAGCCGTACTGAAGAACTGACATCACGTAGCAGTCTAGCACTCTTTTCTTCGTTTCTATTGAGATCTTCCTGTGTGTTAGTATCTTGCTCATCTTCTGGAACGCGTCCTTTGCCATGCCAATTCGCCTTTGGATCTCCGTGTCGCACTTTCCATCTCCTGTTAGAACACTTCCTAGGTACTTAAATTCTTGGACTTGTTTGATTCTGTTAACCCCCACCTCGAAAAGCTTTTAATGCCTTTCATCCTTTCCTTATAATGAAGCCTGTTGTGTATTTATTTTTATATATTTTTCTCTCCTGCCACATTGAGAGAGAGAGAGAGAGAGAGAGAGAGAGAGAGAGAATAGCTCAGTTCATTCTCTTTAGTACAAGTTATAAAAGCTCTTGCATGTTTGCTCTTTAATAGTACCTTATTTTAATTTTTTGCAATAATTATGTCATTGAGTAGTGAAGAATACATATTTTCCTTCTGGAGTGAGAGACAGTGTTGGCTCAGTTTATTCTCTTTACTTCCAGTTAAAGCTTTTGCTATGTGTTTGTTCTTTAACAGTGCCTTATTTTAATTTTTTCAATAATTATGTCATTGAGTAGTGAAGAATATATATATATATATATATATATAAAATCCTCTCAGATAATTTGCTGTCATTTTTTATAGCAGGGATACACTCATATATATTACCTACTGTCATGCTCAGGGAGGTGGGGATAACCTGCTAATAATCCTCTTAGATATTTTGCTGTCACTTTTGACAGCAGGGTTACATTTGTAAATGAGATTTATCAAGGATACTATTGTCTTAAGAAATTTTTTGAATGAATAATGAATTTTTATAAAAATTGTTTTCTTTTTAAATTTTAATTATAATAATTTATAATATATAAATCTTTTAAAATTCTACATTACTTTCAACAAGTTAGGTGATATTGTAATTAAGCAAAAACTAATATTTACCAATCAAAAATTGAAAAGCTTAATAAAAGTTTTTTTGCACCAATTTAAAAAAAAATAATTTTAAATTTTTTTAGTGTATAAACATCTTAATTTTTGTAGGTATGATAGTTCATACATGACAATCATTAAAAGGCCATGTTTTGAAGGGTTGTTGTCTCCTTAAAATCAATAAAACAAAACATTCACTTAGAATTTACAAATTTATGTCAGTTCTGCTCCACCATACTTAGTTTTTCACATATCAACACATCAGAAAAATAAGACTAATGGTTAAGAAATGTTTGTATACTATGTTTTATGCTATAAGTAATATTGGTTTCAAATCAGATAAATCTACCTTTGCTAATTTTCCTCAGATAATGTGCAACAAATAAATATTCTATTTTTGTACGATTTTTAAAACTGAGAATTAACTTTTGTTTACAAATATGTCAAAATGGTGAACTTTAAAGAAAGCAACAAAAACTGTTCCAATCAAATTAATTTCTATTTGAAATTTGCCAAAGTATTTTGCTTACTGGAAATAGTAAACTTAATCATTTAGCTTTCAATTAAAGTTAAAAAAAAAAAAGCTTCAAGTATGCTTTTTCATTTTTAGAAATTCATTTTAAACCAAAGGTACTGAAAATTAGTGGAGAAACCTATTATAAATTAATGAAATGAACCTGACTAATTTGAACTCAGCTCTCCGATTTCTCATTATGAACCACTATCCATTATACCACCCTCACATCCCATTAAATGCAGACAAAGCTTGTTAGCCTTGATTGACAGTTTGTCTGATTCTCAAACTGATGTAAATATGATTCCAGTCACCTTCATGTCAACTCTTTTAGGACTAATGATTTCATACTTGTGATAAGGGAAACTAAGAACTTATGGTTACATTTAGCCATTTTAACTGTAAAATGATGAAACCTTACCACCAACATAGTACAGCATTTAAAGTCATAAAGTGTAAGTATGAGGTAGTATTTACACTATTTACATTATTCGGACTATTGTCCTCATCTTGGTTGCCATTTGTATGACATTTCAGCCATTGTACACTTCAGCCTTCTTCAGGTGCTAGGAGTTTCAAACCAAACCCATTATTACGATCACTGGGTTATATCATTCTCATTCTTTGTGCAAAGCGTCTTTTCATAGTCATGAGTTATCTCTCTCTAACCCAACTCTCTAAGTTACTTGTTCATCACTGCTGTAGAAGTAATTGTAACAAAAGGTTTGGTTCAAAATTCCTAGTACCTGAACAAGGCCGGAGTGTATAATGGCTGAAACATCATACAAATGGCAACAAAGATGAAGACAATAGTCTGAAGAATGTAAATAGTGTAGTCGAGGGATCATAGTGGAAAGTCCATCAGACTAATTACCATGAAAGTATTTATATAAAAACACACACACACACAAGGAAGTGATTGAAGCCAGAATGCTAGGTCAGAACTAATAATATTGCTGATTCTTATTTGGATTTTATCAAAAATTTCTAAATAGTAGTAGCACTGGGTCATATGTAGCAGTAATATTCACTGCATGGATAATAGATTTGGGCAAGAAAAATTATCTAGTAGAACACAGTGAACCAACTTTCTTAGCAGCAGACCTATCAATATAATCTTTCCACTGTGTAAAGCATTACATCAAAAAACTTTAACCAGCACATCAGAGAATTTTACAATATATATTAAAGTAATTTTGTTCATTTTGATATATGTTGTAAATCTTATAGTCATTAGAAATACTGAAATTTTTAAGTAGAAATTCATAACCATTTAAGATGTTGCGAGTTGAAATTTTTAATCAGCATTTTCCATTGACTGACATTTCCATTTTCAAACTCAACAACTTCACAAAAACCCTAATGTCTTCTGATCTACTAGTCAGAATTTGATACCCTTATAGATTATTAGTCAAAGAATCTAAATATACCTTTAGAATTTCACAGAATCAAGTAGATATTAGCAGTTTTCTGACAAAAAAATGAAAACTTTTAGGTGGCCAACCACACAGAAAAATTAAGAAATATTATCAGCACCAAAAAGTAGCACAACATTTTAAAACTAGAGTATTTGGGGAATAAATACCAATAAGTTTAATTAGCTGCCTCTCAAAACTACCAATTCTATACTTCTTAAGTTTTTCTCAAAAGTTCTGTTTCATGGTAATTTTACAATTATGATCTAATATTGACTCATTCTTATCATGAAGTCCATAGGCAACACAACATTGGGAAAACATTACATAGTATTTAGGGAATTCATTACTCAAATCTTAAAAATTTTCTGTATTTATTTCAATTTTTTATGTTAATATATTCATTTTAAAGAGTAATTTTCCACCTACATCCAAAAAAAATCACCTGGAAAAAAATACTTGCTGTTATACTTAAATATTCAATTTTTAATTTATAAACTTTAAGAAACACCCTTGCTTATTTTCTTCAATACATCATTATTCAAACGTGTTTGAAAAATATTTTTACCTTGACAATCTTGTTGGATATCTATCAGCCATTGGTAAAATATTCCATACAGAATGAAAGAAAATTGAAATCTTACCTGAAAAAGAGAAAAAAGAAAAATTATTATTGTTATAAGTTTGTATAAGGTTCATAGTAAGACTGTAAAGAAAACACTGGAAACAAATGGTTGCATGAAGAAGGGCTTAATCACATGAGAACATAAATCAAGAATACAGTAGTTCAGAGTGACAAGCATATGACTGGAAGTGCTACACCTTTTCAACCTACTTTTTGTTACTGTTCCATGATCAGATATTCTACTCATAGTGAATAGACAAGTTTAAGTTTCAATAATAACTGTAGTGAAGGTTAGTCAGTTTTTCTAGACATCAATTATAGGAGACAAAAGAGCAACAAGAAATCATCACAGATGTAAGAAATTTCATAATTCTTTAAACTACTTTCTAAAATATCGACAAGTTACCTAGAGCAGTAATATTTTCCTAAAGAGTTAATAGATCTCACAGCCTGTCTATGAAACTAACTTTAATTTTTTCATTTTTGAGAGAAAACCTGTTTTAGTACATGAGAGTAAAAAAACAATAGTCCACACAATATGACTTCACTACTTTCCAATATTCATTATGGAAGGAAGCACTTCTATTTTAGATATTCAACAGATTCAGTATTTCTTAAAGACAATGAATTTTCTTTGAGTTTAAAATTTATAAACATTTTTTTTTCTTTTTAACAAGAATCAAAACATAAAAATTGTTTGGCCAAATCTTCACACCTAATTTTTATTCCACCTGGTCATTTTCTTATTTTTCTTTAGTTTCCCTTTACTTATGATATCAACTATCGTACTGGAATAACTTCAATAAATAATCAAAGTTACTGTTTTATGTGATTCTTTCCATATTTCAAAATGTAGACCAATAATTTTGTAGCCTGCTATTAACTGAAATCTGATTTGAAATGTTTGCTGTATAATATTCAAATTATATTATATTCACCATTAAATGAGGTGAATTGATAGAGATTTTGTTGAAAAATAAATGCATTTCCATCATTATAATATAGATTGAGGTATGTTTATGCAGTTATGATTTGAATACAGCAGAAATTTTGGTCATCTATAGTTGAGTCAAAGAACTAGAATGACAAACTTCTGTTACCCACAGTTACTGACTCAGGCTCAACCTTTTAAGTAAAAGTTTTAACTTCAGAACCAGGTAATAGATATAAATGGTGAATTCTTAAAAAAGGATTTTAGCTTGTACTTTTTATTTCTACACTTTCCAGATCTCATTCTTCATTCAAGAGATGCCAATACCAAGATTAAATCAACATTAATGGCAATGAGACAAGAACCAGAGAAATTTGGAGTTCATGACTTTCCTCAGAATATTCATGTGAAATATTAAGATTGAAAAAGCAAATGAAAAAGAGATAATTTTCTTTTTCAACTGATGTCATGAGCATAAAGTCACTTTATTTCACTTCATATGTCAATAATATGTGAAGTAGAATGAAGAGCATTTTGAATCTCTAAAACTCATCAAATATTCCAAAAATTTGTTTAAACTTAGTGGCAATCAATACATGCATTGTGAATGTGTAAGATTAATTTTTTATAAAATTAAATAGTAAGACTTAGAACAAGTTTCAAAATCAGTTATTTATAAAGTTCGCAATGAATGTTAACTTGTGTGATCTCATATCAGTGAAATATTATTCAATCCAGAGTAGTCACAGAATGCACAACTGTTGAGAATCACTTCACTACATATCTTGTGAAAAAGACCCAAGGCAAATATCTGTAAGATCTCTTAAATGGTTGAAATTGAAAATTGTCTTTTCTTTAAAGGTTAGAAATGCTAATCTTTGAAAAGTCAACTGAGAAGCACATATACAAAAAATATGAGCATTATAAGAGACAGACTTATGGGTTTGTGTTTGTTGCTAGTGCATTGAAATAAAACACTTCTGATATTTCAGCAGGAGTATTTTTTTTTAATGAAATTATTGTTTTAACCAAAATTTGTCATTTTTGTTGACTCATTCAAAAAGCATTGCAGCTGCCAATATCAGCAGGATTTTAAACTGTCAAATTCAACATTTATGTTTATCAATTCTAACACTGGAATAAGATAAAAACATTTTTCAGTATATGCTTTTAAGAAAGATAAAAATGTAACAAAAAATAAAAAAACATTTGAGTTTTGTGGAGAAGGTACCGTAAGCAGTCAATGCTAAAATTGACATGCTTAATCATGCTTTAGACTAGTCATGAGAAAATTCTGATCAGTTCAATAAGGTCAAATTGGTGGCTGATGTCAAAAATGACCATCAGTTAGTTCTTAACTGGGGAAAAGAATGGCTTATTAATTTTAATACTGCCCAAACTAAACTACTCTTTATTAATCACCTGAAACCCCTTTCTGCAATCCATCAGCATGGCCTATGCTAACCTTCAGGAGAATGACTCATTGCAACATCTTGGGCTAACATGAAGCAGAAAGGCTATATTGAATCCATTGCTACATCAGCTGTTACAAAGTTTGGTTCACTGTGTTGTGCTAAACAATTTTCTCTCCAGAATCTACCATGCATATCTCGACTCGTCTGCAACCACTTTCCCATCGTCGAAATGTGGCCTCCCTCTGTCTCTTCTATAAATACTTTCATGGCTTCTGCTCGGATGAGCTTAAGTCACTGATGCCTCCTCAACAGGTGTTTACCCGTGCAACCAGACTGGCAACTGGGTCCCACCCATTCACAGTCAGGTTAGCCAAACGCAGACGACAATTCTACTCCTGCAGCTTCCTCTCTCGCACTTCCCGCCTGTGGAACTCACTCCCGTATTCTTGCTTTCCTGACGGCTACGACCTCCAGAAATTTAAAAGCAAAGTTAATACTCACCTACTAACCACTGGACTCTAGCTCTCTCCCCTCCCCTGTATAACCTTCCCTTTCTCTCCGCCCATGTACCTGTCATTGCACCTGCTTTCTCAGCTTTCTATTGTTCCTTTCTAACTAGCTTGTACTCCTCACTCTTTTCTAATTAATCTTTTTACATTTATGTAACCCCCTGCACATCAGTGGCGTTTCTGCCTTGCTCGGGGTGAAATGATTAAAAAAAAAAAAAAAAAAAATTTGTCCATACTTAGAATATTGCTACCATACATGGTCTAGAGCTCCTGCTATGTATCTAGAGATCTTTGATAATAACAAAAAGTAATCAGCAACATTATTGGTCCTGACTTGGCATCCTGGCTTCAGTCACTTGCCTACTACTGTAAAATTGCTTCCCTGTATCTTTTATATAAATACTTTCATGGTAATTGCATGAATAAGCGCTCTTCTTCCTCCAGTTAAATGGTTGGACAGATTGTGTTCCTTGATTGTCACTCAGTCTACCACCGAAAGAAATGGCAACATACTGCAGGAAAATCTTCTGCCTAGCCAGTCATGTCTCAAAAGAGACATGATTACCCAAGTGTTTATCATGTATGGCACTTTACTGACTGACTAGTCTGGTGATGAAGTCTCATCAATTTACAGTCGGGCTGACTAGATGTAGCCGTAAATTCTATGCTAACACTTTCTTTTCTTGCACTTCTCGCTTGTGAACACTCCTCCAGCTCCATGCTTTCCAGTCAACTTTAATCTTCAAATATTTAAATGCAATATCAATTGCTATCTGTTGTCCTCCAGATTGTTCCTATCTTTTATATGCTGTGTCTTCTCAGAATGTAGGCAATCATGGTTCTCTACAATTTCCTGTCTCTTGCACCTCTAAATAAAAACTTCCCTCATTTCTAAACAGTTTTTTTTTCATGGGGGAAGGGAGGAAACAGACATAGCATGATGGGGGAAAAAAGCCCCAAATTTAATTTTTTTTTTTTTTAATCCTTTCTAGCATATTCAAAGTTTTGGTTAAAAATTTTATTTTTATTTTAATCAGCGACCTATGTAATTTACAAATAGTGATTTTCATTTGTAAATTCTTACAAAAAAAAAAAAAAAAATCAAATAATTGTCAGATTTTAATGAAGCTTTCAGGACTTATTCACAAATGAATGAAATTTTTAAAATTAAAAAAAAGTATATATATATGTTATCCTGACTTGATTTCATGAAATTAAGAAATTAAATTTTCATTTGAAAATATTTTTCATTAGTTAAAAGCAGGACACCTTAAGATTTATTAAGGACACTGTTGTTTTAAGAAAAAGATATTTTTCAATGAATAATGAATTTTTACAAGAACTGTTTCCATTTTAATTTTTATTATAATTTATAATATATAAATCTTTTAAAATTTTGTATTAAATTCAATTAGGTGACATTGTTTTTAAGTAAAAACTTTGTTTACCAATAAAAAATTAAAATGCTTAATACAAATTATTTTAAACCAAGATAGTTTAAATAATTTTTTTTTAAGTATGTAAAATATAATGCACCCATTTTTGAAAGTATGGTTAACTCATACATGACATTATCAGAAAATACAAGCGATGACTTTAGTAAATTTGAAGTCAACATTCTAAAAATTAGCTTATAGAGAATATTTTCCAAGATTTTTGAGATTACTGAGTACTTAAAAATTATATAAAGTGGTTCACCAATAAGTTTCTTTAATTATAATTTAACAGAAAGTTGCCATAGAAATATGTCAACACCATTCAGTACCTATATGATTACCAAGTGATAAGTACGTAATCACTGCTACTATTTGTAAAAATCTATTTCTCTGTTACTTAAACTTAAAGTGAATATTTTTTCAAAATCAAACTAATTATATTTTAAATCATCTAATATTCCTCAAATAAAGTTTCAGAAACATTTTATTTTTGGGAAATTTTTAAAATCATGAATTAAGTTTTGTTTACAAATGTAACAAAATGTGTGATAATTGCCAATTTTAATTACTTTACTGAAAGCAACCAAAATTTTGATTTCAATTTGAAATATACCAGATTACTTTGCCTACTGAAAATAGTAAATCTGATTATTTAGCTTTGAAATAAAGCTAAAAAGAAAATTCCAAGAATACTATTTTCATTTTTAAAAAACTCATTTTAAACCTTAGGTGTAGAAAATTTAGTGGAGATACCTACTGTTCTGCCATTCATTTTCTCAAACTCGTCAAGTAGGTTATGCATCATTTTTCTTTGCCCTTTTGCCTTCAATCTGTCCTGTGAGTAACAGGTTTTCCAAGCCCTCTTTTCTCATTATGTGCTCCAGAAATATCAACAGTATCTTCCTGATGTTAAGTATAAGTTTTCTTTTTGTTTCCATTTTCTCTAAAACCTCATTGCTCACATTTTTAGTCCATGGTGTCCTCAGCATCTTTCTTTAGAAGTACATTTCTGTTGCTTCAAGTCTTCTTCATGTTTGAGGAAATTGTCCAGCATTCACTGCCATACAGTGGGACATATGTAACAATTTGCTTGGTTTCTAACAAAGTTTTTTTCTCTCTCTTAACAATCTGCTTAGCTTTTGGAAGGCATCTTTGGTTATTTCAATGCAACTTCGAATTTCAGTGTCACATTTTGCATCCTCTGTTAGAACACTTCAGAGACTTTTGTGTAGTTGATTTTTCCACCTCCAATTTTTAATTTAGGTTTTGCCTTCATCCATTGGCTAATAACCATGCATTCTCTATTCTTGCAATTTATGCTAAGTCCTTTCTTCTCACTTTCATTCACTACCTTCTGTTACAGCTTTTGTAGTTTTCTGTGTCTGCTATCAAGTGTCATTTGTATATCTTATGTTGTTAAGATTCTGACAATACTGAATCCTGGTAAGACATCTAATTTTTTCAGAATTGCCTCGCTGTATAGGTTAAGTCCAGTGAGAAGACACATTCATGTCTTAACCCTTTTCTATTTTTGCATATCTACTGAACTCATTTTATATCAGTATGCAGAGTATCACTGAGATATCAAAATATGAAAAGTCAATTGTTGAAAATCATTTCTTTTAGCTTGGTTATGTTATACTTACTTTGATGTGTGATTTCCACATAAGTAAAAAAAACAAAAAACTAGCAGACTGTACTATTTAATTGTACCATTTTTAAAACAACAAAAACTGAATACTAAACAATGTGGAATACAAGAGAAATGAATAATCACTAATTGTACTAAAACATATTCTATTAGGATAATGCTTGACTGAATATTTATTTGATGAACAGATAAAGTTGTTGACTGAGAATTTGTTTATCATATATTGTACCCTTGGATTGCCATTCATTCCACTCTTTATAGAATTGTCTTAAGGTAGATGACTTCAAAGAAAGACTGCAAAAGGCATCTAAGAACAGATCTTTGTTGAAAAAGAGAATTTTAAGAAGAATGAATTATTAAATAATCTGAAAAATGGTAAAAGACAGCAGAGCAAAATGATAAATATGTTGATCAATAAAGTTAACAAAAATTATCTAAAATATCTTTTAAAGAAACTTGAGTTTTGAAAAAAAGCTTTTTCTTTTTTATTTGATTTACACTCACCAGTAATCCTAATGACTATGGTATGTTATTTAACTTAGTTTGTTACAAGAGTAACTAGTCAGGATTAGACTCGCTAGAAGAATTATGCTAGGTAATGGTTTGAATAAAATTAGCAATGCCTGAACTGCAGTATGAAAAACTCCACAGCCACACCATTTGCAACCAAACATATGCAGTTCAAGTTAAGAATAAGTATAAAACTCTGGAACATTTTGTAAATATACCATTTGTCCATGCATTGAATATTGTTGCCACATCTGGTTTGGTGATTATATATATATATATATATATTCTTAAATTCCAAAAAGGAGCCTGTAATATCAAATTTAGTTACAGGCCCAGTGCCATGATGTGGCTTTCCTCTGTATTTTCTAGAAATATTTTCACAGCAATAGTTTTAATTTGCTCTCCTCCTTGGTACATCAACTGCATGAATTTAAGTACTACTAGATTGGCAGCTAGATATCATGGTTTTAGTTAAACTAGCTAGATGTAACCATAAGTTCTATACTAATAATTTTCTTGCACTTATCACTTGTGGAACTCTCTTCCAGTTTTTTTGCTTATCTTACAACTTTAATCTTCAAAAATTTAAATGCAACACCAACTGCCATCTTCTACATTTCTAAATCCTGTTCTTTCACCTCACTAATATCTTATTCTTTTTCACTCTCAGTAACCCCTTGTGTGGCATTATTGCCTTGCTGGAGGTGAAATAATTAAAACATGTTGGAGATTTATAATGAAACATTTTAAGGTGAGCAATACTGACAATGACAAAAGTTGTCCTCCTGAAAAAGAAGAAAAAAAAATGACAAGTGAAATCCTTGGCTTAATGAAGAAGTAGAGAGTATACAATGTTAAACAAAACTATCAGAGGTAACGTGAAAAGTAAGAAAAAGTAATATTCTGAATTAGAAATGGACTGATAAAAATAATTGAACCCAGATCCAACATATACAAAAAAATCAAATAAGAGAAAAAAAACATTTTCTTGATAAGATCATATAAGATGGCCATAATGGAAAAAGACAAGTATTCAATAAATTACGTGAAGAACTTCAAAATATTACAAAAGTTTAGTCTACAAAGAAAGGATATGAATAATTTACAATCTATATAGAAAACTAGAGCTTATATACTCTTTATTTCATTCCAAGCAAGGTGATAAAACCACTACCAAGTGAGAGATTACTGAGGAGAAAGGACAATAGAGTAAAAGGAACTGAAAATATTACCAAGAAAGATTAATAAAAAGAACAAGATACCAGGAGACAGAAGATAACAATTGACATTACATTTAAATTTTTTTAGATTGTAGTTGACAGGAAAACAAAAAAGCTAGAAGAGAGTTTCACAGGTGAAAAGTACAAAAGAAACAATTAGAATAAAACATTTGGTTACATTTAGCAATTTCAACAATAAAATGATGATATCTAACTGCTAAACAAGTTAAATATAACTAAATAGAAAGGTGCGTTTGGCAAGGATGTTTTCTCAGCAGTTTTTTTTTTTTTTTTAAATCATTTCATGCTGAGCAAGGCATTCCACTGCCACTATTATGCAGGGGGTTACATAGGGTTGGGGAAGTGATGAGAAAGGATGGTTAGATATAGGAAATGCCAGAAGGAGGGTGATAGACGGGTAAGGGTACCGAGAATGAGGATTGGTTAGATGGTGAGAGTGTTTGAGAGAATAGATGAAAGTTAGTGTGATAGGAGGTGTCTATTGATCTTACATTTAATATCCTGGGGATTGTAGCTGTCAGGGAAGCAGGCATGTGGAAGGGAATTCCACAGGCAGGAAGCGCGAGAAAAGAAGCTGTTGGAGTAGAAATTACAATTACATCTTATCTGTTTCACTGTAAAAGGGTGGAACCTAGTTGCTAATCTAGTATCTCATGTAAATTCGTACCTAGGTGGCACCAATGACCTAAGTCCATCAGAGCAGAAGCCGTGAAAGTACTTATAGAAGAGGCACAGGGAAGCTACGCCATGGCGGTGAGAGAATGGTTGCAGCTGGTCCGCCAAGTCAGGATCGATCACGTTACAGATTCTCCATTGTATTTTGTCAAGAAGCCTGAGGAGAGTAGCAGGGGCACCTGACCAGATCTGGCAGCAGTATTCAATACACGGGCGGATGGTAGATTTATATATGTACAGGATAGATTCAGACGGGAAAAATTTACGGGCCCAGCATAGAGAAATGACCTGTTCCATGCTAATGGGAGGTAGGTGTGATTGTTTATGATGGTTAATTGATAGCAGCTTCATTTTGGAAGTATTGAAATTCATGAGCCATTTCCTACCCCAGTCCACTACAGATTGGAGGTCCTTTTCAAGCTCGACAGCAAGGTTCGCTTTGTCGCCCACACCGGGTTTTTGATCGAGGCAAGAGTAAATTGTGGTGTCATCGGCGTACATGCCTACTTGGGATCTAATGGCATCTGGGAGATCATTAATGAAGATCAGTAAGAGCGTGGGACCTAGGGATGCCAGCGTTTGTATGGTAGTTTTGGGAGGCATGTCCGTTTAATACTACATTCAATGTGCAGTTAGAGAGGAATGACTGGATTAGATCAAACAAATGTCCATTTATACCATAGCTCTGCAGTTTGCATAAAAGGCCAGCATGCCAGACTGTCAAACACTTTGGAGATATCGCCATTCTTGTGGAGAGCCTGGTATATATACTCGGTAATGGTCGTTAGCATATCAGCAGTAGACCTGGTGAAGCAGAAACCGTACTGTTTGTCCGAGAGAAGCCTGTGGGCCGTGAGATGCTGAATCACCTCTGCGTTGATAATGGCTTCGAAAACTTTGCCAAAGATTGGAAGGAGGTTGATAGGGCGGTAATTAGCGGGGTCTGAGGGTTCGCCAGTATTCTTAAATACAGGAACTACAGAGGAGAACTTCCAACAGGCAGGAAAGCAGGAAGCAGATAGACAGAAGTTATAGAGTTTAGAGAGGACAGAGGAGAGTTACAAAAAGAGACAATTCTAAAAGAATTAAAGAAGTTACCAGTATTGAATATTGGCAGACAAAGTTAACAACACCAATAGATAAACAGTGATGATAGCAGATTCAGAAGGTAAACTCAAAGAAGTATAGGATAAGATAGTTATAGAAAGGGAGAAGAAAGGACTAAGCACTAAACTTTTAGTTCCACTTGTGGAACATATTTTAAGACATTTCTTTTATATACCAGATATGTATTAATTTTTATTATTTTATTGATAATATACACAGATAAGACTAAAATACAATATGTGCATACAAGGAAACTGTTTCTAACAACCAGAAACAAAAGGCTGAAATTTTGAAGATATTACACAAAAAAAGAAGGCTGGGAGAATTTAACACACACAAAGGCAAGTGAAGCAAAGGAAAACAGCAAGTAACCAACTTAATAATTTTAAATAAATGGGAGAGAAACAATTATGGCATAGACAAAGAAGGATTATAAATGAGCAAGTATTTCTGAGAGTAGCAAAAGACAAGCTGTGAAGAACCATGATTGCTCACATTCTTAATGATATAGAGCGATGGCAGCACTCAGCAAATTAATGCACATGCAAAAATAGTTACAATACCTTGACCTCAACTAAAGAGGATAAAAAAAAAGAGCATTTTTAACGATGTATCACATCTCTTTAAACAAATGTATGTAAAAATGGAGATATTAAGCCATGAAAATCCTCTTGTGAGTATTTTATTGCTTCTCCAAAGATTAATTAATAAACACTATTTTCAATTTAGTACAATACAACTCTCCACTCACTGCTCATTGTAACTTTAAATCTAATCCAGTTACTTAATTCTTTTATCACACCTTGTAAAACCTGAGCATCCCTTCACATTGACTGTAACTCTCTCAACATGGATAGAGAAGAGGAAAAAGCTTCTTGGTAACTGAAAATTTTTTTTAATTTTTTTTTTTTGCTTTTAACATTCATTATCTTTTTTACCCTATACAGATTTTTTTTTCTCTCTCTCTAAAATTCTTCAATTCTTCATTTTGTTGCTTCTCTATCCCCTTTTTACTGTTTATTATTTCTATTACTAACTGATCACTTTCTTTTTATCTTCTCTCCTCCTTCTCCATCCATCTCTCTCCCTTTCCTTCCAACACTTTGTTCTCCAATCATATTATGTTTAACAGCACTTGAAATAATACACATTGATCTTTCTCCCTTTTATATTTCTTTCTGACATCATTCCACTCCAGTCTACCAGACTATGCTCACTCTACATTCCCCATTCCCTAATTTATTGCCACCTTATACTAAATCACATCAATAATCTTTACTGATCTTTTCAGGCAAGATGAGTGAGTAGGATTGGGAGGTAATACAGTTTCCTTTCACTTTTTTTTTTAGCACAAATTTATTTGCATAAAAACCAGCATTATTATAGCTTTATATATCCCTTTCATTTTTTAATCCTTTGTTTAATCCTTTAAGAATTTTCCTTATCTGTTTCACTAAGTTTTATCTAACATTTTTTATCAGCTTGTGTGAATTTGTAACAGTTAATTTTGTCTTCCAGGCTGACATACTATTTCACTTGGATTCATAATAAATCTTTGAATATATATATATATATATATATTTTTTTTTTTAAGTATTTAAAAAATCTTGAGACATAGGTTTCATGAAACCTAACTAAATACATTGTTAAACAGTGGGATTAAGAAATGTTTGCTTTTTTCTGATTGTTTTCATTCATTGTATTTCCTTGACTAGACCTATACCCTTGAAGTTACCTTCTGAAAAATTTTAGCAAACACTAGGCATTCCACTATTTAGAAAGCATATCCTGTCAATCATAAGTGTACAAGGTAGACAGATGTGTGAGTTTGGTGCTGAACTCCATATGGCAAACAAATTGCACATTTTTCAAGCAAAAAGCTGGTTATTTTCATGGAAAGTGATAAAATAGGATTTGATCAATAAAATGACTGACAGCACATCACTAGACAATAAAAAAAAATTCAACTTGAGGACAAATTTCAGTAAACTTAAATAATGCCTAAAAGTTAAATCCACTTTGGCATGAAGTCGATACAAACCTGTTACTGTTTAGAACAGATCCATTAAACTGTATAGCGAGAGTCTAATATCTTATGAAATTTGTTAGCCAAGTATGGTGAGTTCAATCCTTAGTAGGACCACAAGAGCCAGCATGATTAACAGACCCCCACTCTTTTCATGTACAACAGTAGCAGCTTATTCCTCACATACCTTAATGTAGCAATTTTTTTTTTAAAGATAAATTTTAGGCTCATATACATGATCCAGAATCTTGTTAGAGGAGACACCTCTTTTAGTCAGGTAGTCTGCAACTTGTCTTGAGTCAAAAAGACATTCAAGTTTATGTATTACCCTTTGTTCAAACATTTCATGAATAAATGCAGTTTCAATTGTCAGACTTTTATCCAATATTTGAGTAGATGCTACTCCTAAAACCTCTGCCCTAATCTCCCATGAATCCTTTCTGGAATGGAGTGCTTTATACGTACCCACCTCACCCCCAAAAAATCCAGCAAAAACCAAACAGTCAGCTTATCTACCACAAGGAACAGTGCAGTCTTACTAATTTCAGAACTGTCCGCAATCGCTGTAAGAGAGTTCTGGAAAACAATAAGTAAAGCTATATACAAGCTGTCCAGACCAAGGTTGAAAAGAAATAAATTGGATCTCGCAAATTCTGTAAGGTTACCAACCAAATTATGAACAGCGGCAAAGTGGCTGTACCCAGTATTATAAATGGTCCCAAAATGATATTTGCTTTGACAGACAAGGTAAAGCTCTTAGCCTCAATCTTTACCTAAAAAAAAAAAAAAATCATCATTAGAAGACAAGGCCATCCCTTTTCCAACTTCCTACTGAGCATATCTCAGTAATATACTCATTAGTATCATCAGTAAGCTTTTTGAGGCTTTAATCAACAAGTTGTCAAGCACCTAGATAAGAACAACCTGCTTGCTTGTGTGATGAGCAGTATGGGTTTTGATCGGTCTGATCCACTGCTGATGTTCTAACATTACACACTTATTTAGTGAGGCCCTTGATGACACACACATCACAAAGACCATAGAATTAGATATCTTTAAGGCTGTTGACAAGGTATAAAGGTTTGCTACACAAGTTCACCAGCTATGGAATCACTGGATTATAAAATTCTTCCTAACAAGTACATCCCTGAAGGTAATTATTAATGGCCAGTCCTCTGAAGCCATGATAGTCAATGCAGGTGTCCCCCCAGAGGTCGCTTATTGAGCCAACCTTCTTTCTGATTTACATATATGATTAACCTAAGAATATACTTTGATTATTTGTGAAAATCTATGCTAATGATAACATTTAAAACTCTTCAAGAGATTGGCAGCTGGGCTTTTACAATCTAACTTCTCAATAGGGAAAAAAACTGGCTGGTGACATTCAATGTCTCCAAAACCAAGACCCTGAGCTACTGCCAGTCACAATGGATGGATGTCCCCTTGAGAAGGTTCTGCACCTTGAGAGAATATTGGGTCTTAAACACACACCTAATCTCAAGTGGAACTCTCTTATATGATCCATCATTAAAGATACAGGTAAAATGATTGGCAGCCTGTACTGCTCCAGTAAGTACTTGACACTCATGCTATCCTCTACATTTATAAGAGCCAGGTCTGGCCCAAAATGAACTACAGTTGCCATATTTGGACAAGAGCTGCCCAGTCCTCACTTTCCAGTCTTGATAGACTGAAAAGTGAGTGTTTCCAAATTCTTGTTGGAAAAGAATTATCTTACCTGTAACAAAGAGATTAGAGGGTGGAAAATGTGATGAGTCTTTTACTGCTCTATCATTATTACCATGGAAAGTGCTCAGATAAACTATATTCCTTGGTTCTATCAAGCCTAATCTTCATGGTTAGAACCTGCCATCCCACTTACATAGTAGGAAAACTACACATATTCCTTCTGTATTCCTATCAATGAGAAGTAAGTTCCAATTAAACAGCTTCTTCCCATGAACTACTGCCCTGTGGAATAAACTTCCAAAAGAATATTTCTCTTGATCACTACAATCTTAGTCTGTTTAAGTCTGGTGTTAACAGTTATCTTCCCCTTCTATAAACTACCTCTTAACATAACCATCTACCTCGGGTGGCCTCCAAGGCCTACAGGATAAACCCAACTGTTAAAAGGGAAAAAACAAAAAAAGATGAGTGAGCAGGCTCATATAGGCCTGTATTGCCAGTTTAAATATTACTGGAAAAAATTTTATAACTTGTTCTCAATACTTCTCAAGTCCTAGAAGATATTTTCTATAAAAAGTGCAAGCTTTCATAGTATCAATCATAGCAAGTGTCTCTGCTGGTTGTATACTTTTCACAACTCTCTTGACTATTAGGTTGCCAAGAAATAGGGACATAACTATCATTGTCATCCACAAGAAAGACAATGTATCCCGCTTGAGATCTTCCATTGTTAAGACCAGCAAAAGCTATCAACTTTATTCTTGCAAGACTGATTAAGTTAGGTATTAACAGCCTGGAGGAGATTTTCTTAGCTTTTCTAGCTAACTTATTTACCAGTGATATACTCTTCACCTTTTTATCTTTTAAAAATGATGTCACATCACTCATCTTATAACTTAAATCTGGTTGTCTATGTAGCTAGTCAATTTAGCTTTTCTATTGAGTTTCTACATAATTTGAACTTGCCATTTGACAAAAATGAGTTTGAATGATAGTATTTGTAGGTATTATAAGAACTGGTTTAATAAACTCTTTTTGACTAATAATTATGGACACCTTTTGCTGACTCATCTCAGGACCAATATATCTGAAATAAAAGTTCTTAACCACGAAGAATTGCTTGATTTTCTTTTCTACATTCTTCCCAAAATCAAGCCAAAACAGATCTTACACCTCATTATATTTGTTTTTGCAAGTAGCTTTTCCAGAACAATTGATAACTTTCATTTTCTTCCAAAAAAGAATCATTGCTTGATGACACTTGCACATTATCTCTTGATAAAATTACAATAGTTGCCTTCATAAATTCTTTTAATGGTCATCCAATCTTTTTTGGCTCCTTACTGATACAATGAGTTTTTACATTGTCACTCATAGAAGGACTAATATTTTTTCCCATCAAGTGAAATCCCCAACATCTTCAAAATCTGTACTTTGACTATCTTAGTCTACACATGAATCGTCTTCCAAGTTGTGTGTGTTGGATAGGTTCTCATCAGTTGGTGCATTCAATTCTTCAACAAAATTTCTTTACATCTGCAGTTGACATGGACAGACTAACATAGCTTCAGCCATGCTTGACCAACACCTGTTTGTTTTCAGTTCCTAGAACCATTCCTAATTTCATCCAATTGTTTAATTCATTTCTCTTAAAATATACAAGATCTTCATTTATATATTTAATAGCAGTAATGAATCTCACATTTGATGCATAGCTGTTCTCTAATTTTTTCAGATGACCCCCTCCGGGATAAAGGCCTTTCTTTCTGTGTGTATAGCATTGTTAGCTATGGATTCATGTAATATAATATCCTCTACTCTAAAGCTAGAGGCTTATTTATCAGAACAGAAGGTATGTTAGGATTTTGCCCAAATAACCATTGACATAATGCAAAATATTTTTGAAGCTCAGTGATGAAGCAATGGCAAGTTCCAAGCAGCAACCAGTGTCTTCCATAGTTTTGAGTACCATTTCGTTAAATATAGCATCATGGTGCTTTCAATTCATCGCTCCATGGATTTTATGCTGGTGTAATGTGTACAAAAGTATTCAAGTTCTGAGCAATGTTTCTGAAATCTTTATCATCAAATCCTCACCCATCATCAGAAAACTAGAAGATCAAAACTATGCAATGCAAAACCAAACAATGTTAGTAATTTCTGAACTTTATGACTTTATTACATATGCTACACTGTATCTGTTAAAATAAAATGAAGAATTTTGGTCCCTTTAATTTCTTTTATGTCCATAGATATCATTTTATTGAAGTGTTTTGCTAAAGAGAAACAAATAATAGGCTTGGGTTGTGCTCTTTTGCATTTTAAGCATATATCACAATTGGAAGTAATTTCCTAAAGCTGTTTCATAAGTTCAACAAGAACTTCTGCATCCTTCACGAGAGGACTCTTCTCATAGCTTGGATCACTAAATTGCTTGAGGTTTCTGTTAGTTTTTTTTTTTTTTTTTTCTCCAAAAGGACTTATTCTTAAAATCTCTAGTGCTAGTCAGAACAATACTTTCATTTTTTTGAGACCTAGAGTGGCATGAGGGAAGTAATAATGCCCAGAGTCAGGCATGAACACAATATCATTTTTTTTTTTAATTCAGAACAGTATTAGGTTTCTTCATAACATCTTTGCTCAATAAGAGGGCAATTTCAGACTACATCAGTACAAATTTCAACATTTTTTCCTGCTAATTTCACTTTGAACATGGAGTTCAAGTGTTGGCTACCTTCAAATTTAAATGTAGCCTTACTATCCTCTGACTTCATGTTTCTTTTAACTTTCTCTGGCAAAGTATCTAGGTAAAAATTATAGTAAGTCAAACTACACACTAACCTGGATTAACTGGGTTCCAAACCGGGACACCAATAGTTTGTCCTAGGAGCGTGCTATTCCCAAAGTTATTGTGATTCATGAGTACAATATTGTCTTCAAATACATCTTCCTTATCAAAGGCACATTCACAATTTTTAACACAGTGCATGGTAGATTCACAAATAGCACATCTAGAGAGTTTACCATCAGGTCCATGAAAATTTTGTTTTTTAGTTGTATCCTTTTAATAATTGGCTTCCTTTACTAGTTGTATTGCTTCTCCATCTGCTACCATGATAATACTTCTGTTGAATTATGTGAACAGTGCTACATATTATGTCCTTTGTCTGTACATCATTATTCTCATCCAAAGATTGAGCTAAGTGCACATCTGTTAGTTCAGACTTTATTTGATAGACAAGTGTACCCCTGCTGTTAAAAATGACAATTGAGGATTGTTTTATAAAATAATCCTTTCAATATATACAATTAATCTTTATTATGTTAAAGAGGAGTCTTCACTACTCGATAACATAATTATTGCAAAAAAGTAAATAAATAATAATAAAGCACCATTAAAGAGCAAACATGTAAGAAGGCTAGAATGAACTGAGCCAACACTGCCTCACTATTGTCTCTCTCTCTGTCTCCATGAGTGTGACAGGAGAAATACACACACACAAAATGGTTTTTATTATAATAAGTAGGATTATTGGAGAAGAAGTACTCATTAAAATCTCTGGTTTAACACCCATCAACTTTTTTATTTTTATTTGAACCATTATGTCATTGATTGTTATGCCTATGATGGTAGACCTTAGTTTTCATTGTCTTCTCCTGGATTGGCACTCTTGAGGGCTAAGTTAATACAGTATTGGGAAACTTAATGTTCACCAAGTTACTGAACCATATGATCAAATTGTATAATGAAATCAGTGATGGTGATATTTTGTGGTTTAATAATTTTTTTAAGATTTCCATTTGTAATGAGAGCTGCTTGATTAGTATCCACCTTGAAAAAAAAGTTCAACTTTTCATACTATAATGTTCTTTTTTTTTTTTCTGAGTTTAATTTATCAAGGCCCATTTCCAGCACTGCTTCTCTGGCATTATCCTTTTGACTCAGACCTAGTTGCAGCATTTTTCCTCACTTGTTGCCATTTCCCAGAACTTAATTTCTTTTTTCTAGAATAAGTGCTGGTGAGGCTAAAATCTTAATATTTGTATCCATTTGTCTTTTTTTATGAACTAATCTGTTACCAGATGATAAAACAGGATCTTGATGAATAAACCAAGTGACAGCACTTTACTAGACAATAAAAAATTCAACTTGAGGAGAAATTTCAGTAAATTTGAATAATGCCTAAGGGTTAAATCCATTTGGGCAGGAAGGGAGACAACCTTGTTGCTGCATTACTTAGAAAATATCCATTAAGCTGGAGCAGGAGTATAATATCTTCAGAAATGACAGCCAAGAATGGAGAGTTCAATCCTTGGTAAGGCAAGAGTCAGCATAGTTAACAATAAGTTTTCAAAGAAAATTCATTCTGCTCCACCTGTAAAATTTCCTCCCAGATAATTTTGATCAAAGACACCCCAGAATTCAGTTTCAATATACAAATCAATTTGACTCCACAAGAAAAACTAGCTTACAGCCATATCACTGAAGTTAAGCAACATCATGCCTGGTCAATACCAACTTGGGTATACATAGATGCTGTAAGCTTGGATGTGTAGGTGAATTAATGTATAAATGCTCAGAATTGGGTTTATATTCACTTACATGCAAATACTCTTGGTAAAGGTATGAATTTACCTCTTTTCATCTTCCACCTATGGGTTAATTAGTAGGCCTTGTATTAGTAAATCATTATTACCTTTAAAAAAAATCTAACATTTTAAAAATATTCTGACTAACATCCTGAAAAAGGTTGATAAGCTGTCAAGAAACAAATCAATCAAAAACAATAATATTTCCTAATTTGATTAATCCAATATTTCAACAGAAATAATTACAGATTTATTAAGCTTAATTTACACAAAACCAAGTGGTGAAAGAGATATCAACTACTCGTACCAAACAAATCTAGCATAGATGTTTATTAATTCGAGTAACCTACAGGGAAATTTAAACTGAACTCTTTATTTAATCTACAAGGATAGATTATTCACATTCTATTGTCCATGTGTAGAGATATAGCCTCTTGTCATTTTCAGTACAGTCTTTGCTTGCCCTCTCAAGCTAAATTTGCACTACCTAACCCAGGGATGGAACTCACAATTACTATGTCACTAAATTCATGAACCAATGCTTAATTCACTAAACTATTATCCTGTGGGACAATCCTGAACATAGAACTTGGAGCCTTAAATTCAATGCCTGGGCCAGATAGACTTAATGGAAACAGGAGGTATAATTACTGATCAATCTAAACTTATTTATAAATGGAACTTTGTGTGTGTGTGTGTGTGTCCGTTACCTATAGACTCCAAAATGGCTGAACCGATTTTCTTGAAAATTTACACAGTTGTACTATAAGCGTCTGCGAGTGTTCTTAGCTAGGTTTTGTGTTGAGGTACCCCAGATAAATATCGAAAATCGATAATAAAAAATCGGGTTATAGAAGGAGTGGTCCGATTTTAATCAAATTTGATACCCTCATAAACAAAGACATAAGAAACAATATTTAGAAGTTTCAAGATTGCAGTTCTTACAATAGTGCAGAAAATTGATTATATATATATATATATATATATATATATATATAAAAGGCAAGATGTTTGTGTGTATGCCTGTTTATCTGCCTGTATGTGTTTTTTTCAGCCCTTTTATTTTAGTTTTTGCTTCGGGTTTGGCTCTAAGTAAGTATAATTGTAGTTCTTAGTCTCAGCCATGATACCATTTACTCGGAGGATTTATTTAACCTTCAAAATTCAGTTTACGACGAAAAAACCTTATTTGATATCAATACCAGAAAATCAAAATTTCACTTACATCCATTCATTTTTCTTTCAGTCTACAGTTTCACTTCAACTGGAAACAACTATTGCTTTTTAGTCTTTCATGCCAACATCCAAAGAGTGAGCTCCAGGAGTGTGGATTAGTTTTAAAGCTTTCATTACACCTGAGCAACGCTCGGCTATATTGCTAGTTTTAAATAAGTGGTTCCAATTGCTAGAAAAGTAACAGTAGCTCAAGATGAGATATTCTTAGACATAGGGAGTGGAATGAGAACAATCTACCCATGTCGATTATATAAAGGGTCTAGTTTGAAATTTCCTGTAGTTTATCCAGATTGACAGATAGTTTCTTCAAAGCCAGAGAGCACAGAATGGCCAAAACATTGTAATAACAAAAAAGGTAAGACAGAAATTGTTTTTGAAAAGATGTATGTAGCATTTCCAGATGAAATTATTAAAAATAGATTAAAGATAATTTCATTATGAAAATCTTTCATGATATACTATTATTTAAAACAAAATGAATTCGATAGTTGTATAAATCACACTAAAATTTGATCTTATAGTTCATATCTGCAAACAAGTAAAACACCAATGAAAATTTTTTTTTTCAAATTTTAATGAAAACAAATACCTGATCCTACAAATTTTCTAAAATTAATAAATAATAAACTTTTATATCCATGATTTGCATTTGAAAAGTGAAACAAGGTGCTATTCAAAAAGGTCTGAGTAATCTGAATATGAAAAATAGGTAACTTACTCTCAAAACTAGTTACTAATATTTCCTTTGAAATAATTCCTTTAGGCTGTTTGGTTACATTTACAAAGGGTATCAACAAATGTCCATAATCTTGAAAATGTCTGTTTTTGGTATCACCTCATATTTTAATAAGAGATTCAACAAGTCCTGACCACTTTTAGTCTCATGTTCAAAATTAAGCCGTCAGTAAAATTTGGATGAATTTGGTTATAAATCTTGGGGGAAAAAAAAAAAAAAAATTTCAGAGTAAAATTTTCCTAGATCGAACCTGTTTCAGTATTAGATAAAACAGCTTTTCCAACACTTAAATGTTACTACTGAAAATGGGTTCCTTTTTATTTATCTATTTTGTGTGTGTGTGTGTGTGTGTGTGTGTGTGTGTGTGACATTCTAAAGTTTCTATAAATGCAATGTGACATTAAAAAATTGACAAAAAAATTTATACTTGCCATCTGTTCAGAAAAA
The DNA here is from genome assembly GCA_037127315.1 of Ascarosepion bandense. Lineage (NCBI taxonomy): Eukaryota > Metazoa > Mollusca > Cephalopoda > Sepiida > Sepiidae > Ascarosepion > Ascarosepion bandense. The sequence goes on from JBBBDQ010001319.1 coordinate 3,257,671, forward strand.
TCAACCAACAAGTAATGTTTTCATTGGAAACATCAGTCACCAATTTATTGATTATCCAGGCTGATAATTGCAATTGAGTTTTTGTAGTTTGTTGGCTAAGGTCAACATATTGATTTTTATGTACAGCTTGGGATTTGCGTACCACACTTCCCTCTGCCTTTTGGTATCTTGAGTAATTTGCTATTTCAATCAGATTTTCTATCAATTTGCAAAAAATTTATGTGAGAGAATAGTTAGATATTTTAGGACTTTCACGATTTTTCATCTGGTAAATTTTTCTCAATAGACAACCCGTTGTGAGTTAATAAAAGGAAGGAAATTATTTATAAAGGATATTTCTTGGTTTAACTTAAGTAATAATAATATATATATATATATATATATAACCTAAATTCTTTCACTCTCACACAAAACCTTCTCTAATCAAGAAATGGACACTACTAGATATTAATAAAAATGCCCACTAGATATGCACACACATTATCAGCCAAATCCTACATAGACCAATTAGAATTGTGATTATACACATGAGCTTTGCTTAACTGATGAAAAAAAAAACACAAAAATAAAAAATACCAAAATTTTCTTTTGTCCTCCATATTTAATTTCCTGATGAAGCTTAAATAAAAGTAAAACGTTAAAGTTATAATCGTTTCCTATTTGTTCTTTATCTTAACATTCTGTCCGATTCTAATGTGTGTGTGTGTGTGTGACCACAAAGCAATGGAGGTTTAAAATCTGTTTTTTCTTATAGAAAAGGTTATGGAAGTAAATCCAAACAGAAAACCTGGAGTGGAGCCACAAAATGTGGTTGGCTATCAACACTGACAACATTCATCACCCACCTACATCCAAGTCAGTATGGCCAAGAGGGGAACCATGCAATCTGGGCAGCGCACAGCCTTCAACTACCATTGCCCAGTTCAGCACTCTCAAGGTCACTCTAGTCACATCACTGAAGAACTTAATTTTGACCATGCAGGGCACTAATTTTATCTCATTATATATATATATATATATATAAATTTTCAAAGCAAATAGACATTTCTAAATACAACCTTTGTTTAAACTTGTAAGAAACTGAACTAAGCTTAATAAAGCATTCCTGAAAAAGTAAGTGGTATGAAGCAGAGAATTTCCAATAATTTATATAAGAAAAAAAAAAAAATTCTGACCCCTACAGAAAAAACAATGACCAAGATTTTTGTTACAACTGATAGTGGTATAATGATTACAGCAAAGTACAACATTTGAAAGGGCACATAAATTTAAAGTATTTTTGTAGAATGATTTGTGTACCCATAAAGATTGTATAATAGAAAAAAGACAGAGGCTAAGTAGTCAAGCATGCTGTTGGATTTCAAGCCTTTCAATCTTCAACATCAAGAAAGCTACTCATTTGTTATTTCAAAGAGAGTCCAGGGAACTTTCAAAAGATTTTCCAATATAATTCAATAGTAGCTACTTCTTCAATTTATGCCATTTTGGACAACAGGGGAAATTTGTATTAATATTTTTTTTTTGTAAAATTAAAGTTGTATAAAGCAAACTTGAAAAGCAGGATTCATATAAACTGGTTACTTTAGTACATGGGAACAAATGTTCTTTTATGTAAATTTCTAATTAGTCAATGATATACAGCAATTTAATGGATATATGAATTTGAATATGGTCATGGTGACTTGCTGAATTTTTTTTCACGCATTAGCATGGGAAAGAAAACTGGTCTAAGTGACTTTTAACATGACATTATTGTTGGTGTCAGACATGCAGATCTGAGTACTTAAAACTGCTAAACTAATAGGATTTTCACTTACAACTATCTTTAGGGTTTACAGAGAATGGTCAGAAAAAGAAAAAACATCCAGTGAGTGGCAATTCTGTGGACAGAAACCCCTTGTTGATGAAAGAGTCTGCAAGAGAATTGCCACAGTAGTTCCAATTGCTAGAAAGGTGACAGTAGCTCAAATAATCATTTTTTACAATGGAGGCATACAGCAGAGCATCTTTAAATGCAAAACATATCAAACCTTGAAGTAGATGCACTACAACAGAAAACAATGCCAGGTGCCACAAGAAGGAACAAGGAACTGAAACTACAATTTTCTAAAGACCATAAAAAATAACAGAAGATAAGGGAGAAAAAAAAAAGTTGCTTGGTCTGTTACGTTTTGATTTGTTTTTAATGTTCACCCCCTATACAAGACCCAAGGGGCTACTTAAGGTAGGAGTTACTGAAGGTGGTTGTGCAAGTAGTAAGAGTAAGGGGTGCAGTTTATGTGGATATGTTGGAAAAATAATGGTTAACCCTAGACTAGAGGTTAAGATTGTAGTGGCCAGGAAAGAATCTTCCTGCCAAAATTCTTTGGAAGAACCTATCTGAGTGGAACTTACTCTTTACTAAAGCAAGACAAAGAGTCCACCTTAATGTACACAGTGCAGTGAGTATTAGCTAGGAGGTTTAGAGTTGGGAAAAGTAAGGAATGTAGCTTGTTTTAACATTTTCTATGGAAATAACAGTAGAGAAGTGAGAGGATAGCAATACTTTATGAGAAATGGATTATAAGGTAGAAAACAGTTCATCACCCACATGGCTGTAGAGACGTTTTTGAACTACCAAAACTAAAAAGTGAAGAATGGGCAGTACCAACCCAGATATGGCAGCATTACTTCATTGTCTGCCTGATCGTACTCTTGTAAACATAGACCATAGCAAGAGAAGTCAAGTACTTAATGGAGTGGTACAGGAAACTGACCAATTTTCTAGTATCTTTAGTGATGAATTATATAAGTTCTACTTAAGGTCTGGAGTAAGCTTAAGTCTCAATAGACTTTAAAGGCAAGAGGGCTCTTTGAGAGAACACCTGTTTATTGCAATAGATGGAAATTCAGTATGATATTTAGATGGTTGGGCTAAACATGAAAGCAGGGATCCATTCTGCCTTGTATCAATGGTTCATGGTGTTGTAATGGAATGGAGAATATTTTCTTGGCATACATTGAGACTGTTGGTATCAATAAAAGATTCTTTAAATGTTGTAGCCCAGGGGTTTTCAAACTGTGGTACGCGGACCACAGGGGGTCTGCAAGGATAAGATAGGGGGTCCATGGATTAACTCATCACGTGAAATTCAAAGTATAAATTTTCAATGTCTGGATATTTGTTTGTACTTATTAACGTTATCAAATGAAAACTTGAATTTATCAATTTAAAGTAAGCTTAAAACCAGTTTTTACTACATTAATGCAAAACTATAAACTATTTTTAGTAAAAATTTATGTATAAATTTCATAAGCATTTATAGTGGGTCCCTAGACTAAAACTTGAAATATAAAGGGTTCCATAAGTCAAAAAGTTTGAAAACCCCTGTTGTAGCCTATTTACCAAATGCTTCAATTTGACAACAATAACAAAACGATGGGTCTTGCATAGAGTGAAACAACAGTTTGTACATTCAAGAATTGCCGTCTTATTTGCAACACAAGGACGGATAGTAAAATCACTAGTTAACTTCCTTGTTCAAGATAAGTTTCTCTTTTTCCAATTTGACATGCAAATGAGCCAATTAGTATTGTTCAACAATTTTTCTAGATTCCTGTTATTCATAATCAAGAATACTCTTTGATTCTCAAATAACTTTTTCTTTGATATATTCATTTAGATTGAAATGCTAAAATTTATCTTGGATAAAGTTACAATTTACTTTATTTTGGTTTCTTATAATAAATCCATTTTTCATCTATAGTGACTATCTCATTCAAAAATAACATTTTTTTCTGCACTGAGCAAGTAAAATATTTAAATATGTTTGTTTATATATATTTAGGTACCTTCACTCCTGTTTGATATTTAAGTTTTAAATGGAATTTTTTAAAAATAATTTTTTTTTTCTTGAAGCTTTAAATTTAGTTTAATTAAAAACTAAATGATTAAATTTACTATTTCCAGTAAGCAAAATACTCGGATGTATTTCAAACAGAAATTCTATTTATTGGAATCTAAGATTTTGAAATGTTTAACAAATTTTCAATTTCTCGGCCATTTTTTTAAATGATCAACACATTTATAAACAAAAGTTAATTCTCGGTTTTAAAAATCTTGCAGAAATAAAATATGTGACATGTTATTAAAGAAAAAAAAGCAAACTTAAATGTTAAGTTAATCTGATTTGAAACAAATATTACTTGCTTATGGCATGAAATGAAAGTATTTCTAAATCACTGATGTCTGACTTGCTGACCCTGATAAATCAGTTTACACATCTGGAAGTATGATAACCAGAATTGACATAAGTGAATGTTTCATAAGGGAAATAACCGTTGAAATGTGTGATTTTTTAATGATATATCTCTTATAAGTTTCCATAAAAAAAAAAAAAAAAAAAAATGTGCAAAAAAATTGATTTGTATTAAGCTTTTCAATTTTTAAATATAGTTTTTACTCAATAAATTAATAACCAAAGATGCTGAGTAACTGGAAGAAATCTAAAAGATGTTTGAAACTTTATGAATCATCATAATTAGCAAAGAAAAAATGAAAACAATTCTTATAAAAATTAATTATTCATTAAAAAATGTTTTCTTTTTCTTCAGAATATGATATCCTTAATATATATTATTTATAATATCAATTAAAGCTTTATCTAAATTAAAAATGGTCTAATTTAATCTATACTTTTTATTTTACTAATCAGAGCAGTTTTTTGAAAAGTGATTTCATAAAAAAAAATTTACATGATTTACATTCCCCAAGAAGTCCTGCATTTAAACTAATAAAAAGAAATTGGGGATCAATAAATTTTTAGCAATTTCATTAAATTTGTGTGTAGAAAGAGAGAAAGAGAGAAACAGATGTTAAAAAAAAATACTTTTTAAAAATAATAATTGCATAAATAATTTCATTCATTTGTGAATAAGTTCTGAAGGTTTCATTAAAATCAGACAATTATTTGATTTTTGTAAGAATTTCCAATTTAATGTGTCTTTCAAGGCAAAAAGATGATTTACGTAATATTAAGTTTGCCATAGTAGGAACCTCTAGTAAACATCAGGTTATTGAAAAAAATTTTTAACCAAAAAACCTTCAATGTGTTAAAATTAAAAAATAATGACAACTAACTTTGATGTTTCCTACTAAAATAAACATTTTGATAAAACTTTGTTTTTATTAACTGAGTCCTTTAAACATCATGTTTTTTGGTGAGTGAGTGGAGGTACCTATAAATATTCATCTAAAACTCATTTTCCTGGCTCCAAAATTTTCTCAAGTCTGTTCCAATAAGCTATTAATGAAAAAACAATGTACAATTGTGATTGGGAAAAACTGGTTGAAGCATGTCTATTCAAAATAAGTCAAGTTTAGTCATGAACTTTATTAACCGTCCATGGATATAGATTTTTATGCCAATATGAGGTGTGCTGAAATGTTCTTGTTCTGACCCACTTGTCAAAATCAGACAAAAGATCAGAACATTTTTTTTTGTTTTGAAAGATCTTAGTCAAGCCAAGATCTTTTCAATAACCTCATAGAATTATAAATAAATTTATAGGCAGTAAAGTACAAGCAGCAGCAGCAGCAGCAACACTGTATTTTCATGGGGAGTTGAAATTGTTAGGTAAAGAGTGACATGTTAATGTATAGATTAGTGTAATGCACACTTTGGCTCTCATCCAGGAATAAAATCCTACTGACTTACTAACAATAGCCTTAGCACTAAGAAACAGTTCCTTAGACTTTTCTATTAGTGAGAGAATAAAGGGAAGGGCTTGTTTTTGACAATTATTTTTTTTTTATTATTATCATAAAAACTGTCCAAAAGTCTGAGTTGAAATTATTATTATTCTTTGTAATTTTGGTTGTTTCTGTTCTGTAGCATATCAACCTCTATGGATTATTTCATGCCAAAATATAGATATTCTGTACACATCTTTTTTTTTTTTCAGATAATGTCTTTGTAATACAAGTCTTAGCAATTAATCTATAGCTGGGAGAAGAGTAAGTGAATATAATGAACCCAACAGGAATTGGAACTTGGCTCTCTAATTAACAATTCCAAGACATTATTCATTACACCATCTGCATATCCAAGTTTACAGCACCTGGTATAACAATCATGAAATATAATGTTGCTTGGGGTTGATGTAGTCTTACAAAATTCTCTAGTAAGGATAGAAGGCTCACTCTCTGCTGACAATTATTGGCATCAGCATATTTGCTATTTAGACAAGTCCAAGTCATATTCTGGAAAGGTGTGTTATCTCCCCACCCCCTTAGATATGCAGCTTATGGACTATCACGTTGAATACACCAGTTCTCGCTTGGTCACCGAAGTTAAGCAACGTTGAGCCTGGTCAGATGGGTGACCGCTTGGGAATACCAGGTGCTGTAAGCGTATAGTGATGGATGTGCATTATGATGCAGTGGAAATTGGTGAGCCGAGTTTGAATTCCAGTTGAATACCCTGCATTCACTTAAACCACTGGTACCCTTGGAAAAGGTATTAATCCGTCCCTTCTCTCCAGTTATGGGTTAAATAACAAGTGTAGGACTTGGGGGCCCTGCCCTTAAAAACAAATCCCAATGAATCTTGATACTCGAAAAGAAAAATGTATTACTAGACACAAAAACTCATATAAAACAACAATAAATTGTTGAAAGAAAAAGGTATTACCAGCAATAAATAAAGTTTAGTTGGCAATAAATGACCCGCCAAGGTTGATTTGCCATAAAAACAAAACAACCAACCAACCTTAGATATGCACTTTCTTTAGTTGATACTTTTGACTTCTGTTTCAGTCAGATTATTTTTCGCTTACCCTGCTGTTGTATTATAATATTAGTTTTAAGAATAAGTACTTCAAAAGGTATCGTAAAGTATATGCATCAGTGAATTAAATTGTACTGATTTCTTATTCTGTACATATCTAGACCACAATTGATTTATATACTTTCTATATTGAAATTGTCCACCTTTGACAATATACATCATACTACCAAGGCATCAACTAATTTCTTTTTTGCCAATTTTCCTTTCCAGCCTTAGTGCTTTATTGCTGATATTAAATGATATGATAGTTTCAAATTGTTGATTTTTCTTTTTATTCCCTGACAGTAATTTACAAAAATGGATCTAACTTTCCTAGCAAACATGAGCTCTCAGTGATGTTTGCATTTGCTGTCATTCAATATATGCTAAAAAATTCTTCTAGTGCCATTTAATCAACTTCCAAGCCTTTAGTTTTTACTAATGTTCTTTTGAAAGTTTCAACAAAGTCTTCAGTTTGATCATTTCACCTCAGATGATAAATCGGCATTGTTGAATGTTCATCAGCAAAGTATTCCAGAAATTTTTACACTCACTAGAAGTGAATTGAGTTCTATAATCAGATACCACCGTCAGGTACTCTAAACCTGGTGAAAAGCTCAATGAATACTCAATGACAAACAGAAAATGCTATATTATTGTTACCAGGTATAATTTTAGTTTTACTTCATTTTGACTTAAAGTAATTCATAGTTATTTGAATAAACGTATCCCTTTTTTTAAAATGAATTTTGATACTGTCTATTGTGACTGGTAATTCTTTAATAGAATGTTACACACCAAGCTTTTTATTTCACTTTTGAACCCAAGTGGAGCAATTACAGTATTGTTAATATCTTTACATTTCAATATAAATCTATTCCAACTTTTTTTTTTTATGACAGAAATTCCATCTTGAAATCATAGTTCAATAAAATCGTAGCCCAATACTGAGATCTGTTTGCAATAGTGGGGATCCCTTTCTTAGAACCAAATATACTTAATGGATGATGATCAGCATGAATTTTCTTCCTAATATCATCCTGTGAAATTATTTATAGCAAGTGCTTGCTTTTCAATGTTTTAGTAGCATTGTTCCATACTTGTCAAACTTCTTGACTGCTTTCACTGTACCATCTTCAAATTTATAGACTATTACCACTCTTATATTCGATGCTACTATTATCTGTCGCTGTGGATGGTAATGTGTCAGTGATAACTCTGAAGTTAGTTTTTTTTTTAAAATTCCATTTAGTATTCTTATTAAGTAAATTATTCAGAGGTGCTCGCAATTTGTACATATCTGGCGCTTAAATATTATAATAATTTGCTAATCTAAGAAATGATTGTAAGGTCAGCAAATTTATTGGTGGGGAGCATGTCTTTAATGGCACTTGCTCTAGTGGGAACTGGTTTTCTTTCTTTTTCATCAATTATCTGACCTAAATACTTAATCTTATCCATAAAGAACTGACATTTCTGTTCTCTAAGTTTGAAACTGTAATCATGCAGTCTCTGAAATAGTTGCTAAATCAGTTTTACATGCTGTATTTTTGTAGTGCTTTTAATAAGTATATCATCTATGTAAGCAATGGCATTGTCTAGTCCAGGCAACATTGTATCCATTATTTGCTGGAAAATACCTGGGGCTACTTTTATACCAAAGGGTAGTCTTCTAAACTTGTAGAATCTGTTATGTGTTCCTCATTCACTTCAATTTGAAGATATGCTTCAGACAGGTTAATTTTTGAAAAAAAAAAAAAAAAAAAATTACCACCATCTTATTTGACAAATATATCCTCTGGAGTTGGTAAGGGATATACATGTGTTAAAAGGCAGTCATTCAACCCAGTCAAAAAAAGTCTATGCATAAACAAATCTTATTTTTCTTTTTTAATATCAACTTCTAGTCTGGCCCATTCTGAATAATCTATTTTTTCGATAACTCTGTGGTTTTCTAACCTATCAAGTTAGGTGTTAAACTCCAACACAGCAAACAGTATACTTCTTTTCTGCTTAAAAACTGGTTTTACATTTTCTTTGAATTTGAAAAATGCCTTTGACTTTGTATATTTTCTCAACTCTGAGAAAATATTCATGAAGTTATTTTTTTAGTTTACTCAGTGTTTCTTTAGCTGTAATCTTTTTCTCAGATCAACAATTTTTCCACAGAATGAATTGGAGAATTACATAGTTCAATTAATTCTAGCCAATCAACACCTAGTAAATTCAAGTGGAAATTTTAATACATAAACATCTTTTTAGTTTTACCTACAAGAGCTATATTACATGACATTTTTACAAGTTTAATCAATTTCTTTCCTGATATTCTTCTTGTGACTGTTTTCTAAAGTTAGACTTGCCAATTCTATTCCAAGTTTGTTTATCAATAATTGTAATATCGCTACCAGTGTTTAATTGAAATTTCACAATAGCATTATTCATTTTTATTGTCACAAATATTCTATTATTTAAACTTTCCAGTGTTTTAGCTGGTAGCACTACTTTCATCAAGTTAATTTGTATATATCTTTTGCTTTTTGACTTGCAGTAGATTGATTTTTGACCTGTTTTTCCACAAAACATATTTTTGGTTTTAAATGGACAGTCCTTTTGAAATGAGATATGCCACAGACATGGGTTAAGTTTGGCAGTATTTTTATTTGGGATTTTTTTTTCTTTTGGTACTAATGTCTTTTTGAACTACTTGTACTTCTGACATACTATTTTGTTTGATTTTCACTGTTGTGCTTTAAATTAACAGCTTTTTGGCACTTCCGCAAAAGTTTATCTAGTTAACTTTGAATCCTGTTCAAGTTTTGTAAGGGTCCAAGAGCATATTTCTGCATCGTTGCTTGATGTTAGACTTTTAACAAAGATAACACATTTAAATCTTTCTAGAGATAGTTCATCCAGTTTAAATTTCTCACACTCACAGCTGACTTTAGCCACATATGTGACAAAATCTTCATCTCTGTCCTTAAGGTTCATGCACTGCCAGCATGTATAAAAAAAGTGAATTCTTTTTCACAAAATGTTTCTGAAAATATTGACACCTATTTGATTAATTGAACTTTTTCTGGAGTATTCAGCAAAAGGAAATTCAAATATTTTTCATGTTCAGTGAAGCACAATTTTCATAACAGAAAACATACTTTCCTTTCATCCAACAATCCTTGACATTCTTCTCTAAAAAGGGCCTCATCTGAAGTACAATAGGAATGTAATGTTTTCTTCTGGGGTGTAATTAAATATGCTAATTGAGTTAGTAACTGAGTCTGGCAAAAATGAAATTGATGCAGGAACCATTCCTTACTTTAGGATTGTCTTTAATTGTTCTCGATATTCATTCTGCTCCTGCTGGATTTGTTGTAATAGTTACTGAATAATTACCTTCAATTCTTCCATAGAATATTATTTTTGTACATATTTTGTCCTTAACTAGAAAGAAAAAGCTTGTCCAGGTCATATTCTAAAGAGGTGTTTTCATCTTCACAACAGTTGTCTAGACTTATATTCTTAGCCTTATTATTTATTACTGTTGTAGCCATAATGTATTAAGAAAACTCTATAGTTTTCAGAATACAAATCTAGATTTCCCCATCTTGTATCAACCAAGAAAATATTTATTATAAAAATGGAGATACTGATAAATAAAAAAATATAACTCATTCACTATCACTTGAGTATCTACTTCCTATCAGCATCTATAGAAACGTTTATACCAAATTTAACTGAAAGGTGAAATTGAGTGAAAGAGATAACTGATTTCCACATTTGAAAACCATCTACTTGTATTCTTACTTTGACAATCATCTCTCTTGTTTCTTTAGGAACCAATCTTAATGATGACTACTGAAGTGTTTGGAAAAGAGGATGAAGTAGACAGTTTTCTTAGAATCAGTAGACTAAACAATGTAAATAATTTGTTAATACCATATAAAGCAAGCAACAAATTCATAAGCTGCTATTCTTTCAGGCCTGATCAAGTATATTATATAAACAAATGTTTTATTTTTCTTACAACACTAAAACTGATGAAGTTAATTTTTTATAATGCGGATGTGCTGGAAGAGAAAATAGAATTTCACAACATTTACAAGAACATTTTTAGATATATTTTTTAAAATGATAACTGATTTTAATAATTGCAGTCCTTGTAAAAATTAATTTTAAGGATATACATTTACCTTTAAACATTACTTTTACACCAATAATTTTTCTATTCCTGACTAACACTCTTATTACTTATCTATAATTCTTTGCTTATCTTGAACCAGCCTATAATAATTTTCAACATATTCAGAAACTAGTGGCCTCATACTGGGTGATATCAACAAGGCCCTAGTTGAAAATTTCAATATGGTGGCAATTAATGCCACCATATTGAAATTTTCTGGCTTATAAATAAAAGATTTTTAAAAAGTAATCTTGAAAGATTAAATTGATCAATTGAATAACACATGTAAGGTGGAAGGAAACTTCTATTGAAAATTACATATATCTTTGATTAATAATACCATATTTGCATGAAACAAAATATACTGCAATCTCTAAAGTGGTAGAATTTCATTGCTAATTTCTGTTTTTATTTCAAAATGTCAAATGTAGTCCAGAATGTCACAATGCCTGACACTGCATGAATGTACTCAGCTAACATCTCATTATAAAATGTAACAGTTCATGGTACAAGTGCAAAGATGGTGTCAGTGTTCATAGACCTTGCACTTCATTAGATACGAAAAGCATTTGAAATTGTCATTCCAAGCTGATGAGTACAGGATCGGTGCTAGATACACACAGAAGCAGTTGTCCTTCAATATCCAGATTGAAAGAAAATGTGCAAAAAGGGAGAATGTTAACACTGTAGTGTATTTCTATCATTAAAAAAATAAAAATGTGTTTTATGAAAATTAATCCATAATTAATACAATTATTAACATTTTTAAATAAGGAGTTTTTCACCCACCCTATATACAGTTTTTCACCCACCCTATATACAGTTTTAATCAGAAGAAGCAAACATAAAAACAAATATTTTCTAAAAGACTACTTTTAAAATATTGAAGTTTCTATTAATTTTACTTGGAATAATGTTTTTGTTTTTTTTAATTAGATAGAAAAATGTAATCTATAGGAACTACCAGTGAACATGGCTTAACAGTCGTAGTATTTTTCTTCCTAACATATTTAAATGAAGAAATTATGGTTCAATGGCTGGGAGGAATAAGATTTTGCCTACTACTCCTGAGGCAAATAGTCAAAGTTGTTTATACAGTTCAATGTTAAATGGTAATGATAATATTAGTTACTTTTTTTAGAAGGAAAAAAATCAGTATTCATCAACTGAACAGTCAGTGCTGCTTCCAGCTGAAATTTATAAACTCTTTCTATTAAAACAATTTTTTTAGGAATATAGGTTTCTTAAGTTCTGTAAATATTATTGCTATTTCCAGAATTAATAAAAGTTTTCTTTGTGGCCTGAGAAAGTAGTTGTATACAAGCAATAGTTTAGATATTTCTGAACAAGTTTGACATCATGCATAGCATCCATATGAAAGTTTCAATAATCTTATGCAACTATTTAAGATCATAATTAGTTTTTAGGTTAAGAATTTGGTTTTGTAGCAGCTTAACAGTTTTTGTACAGCATAGCCTTTATTCAATTTCATTATCTCTGATACTACATTTGTTATAACTGATTCATGCACCAAGGTATTTTAAGTTTTTATGAATGATTCAGTATATATATGCTTTCATTGCAATTCCAGATCATTGTTTCCATTTTCAGAAATTTTGGAAAGCAAATCCTATTTCTTAGAATACTTGGTAGATGATTTTTTTTGTTCAAGATCATTTTTAATGAAACTATAAATGCCAATGCCATCAGCTTAGCATCCTAACCCCCAATCCTCTGTATACTGACTTTAGAAAGGGAAGCAGGAAGAGTTTTCTATTAGTAAATTCATTTGGGATATGGTACAGAACTTTTAAGATGATCTTATTGAAATGACGATGTAGGGACAATCTAAATTTTCTTTTTCTTTTTTATACATGTCAATACTGATTAAACACAAATAGAAAGCTTTTTGTGCACAAACTTAAGGGTATTTTAGAATGTCAAGTGGTATCACATTTTAGTTGAGTGAAAAAAAGATACCTAAGTTCTAAATGCTAGAAAACAAAATTTTAATAAATTGCAGATTCTAGAGATTCAGTAAAAAGTGAACATTAGGAAATGTTAGACAGCAGGAAAGTTTTTTTTAACTGATAATCTAATTTGACTGAAAATGGATGTCTAGATAATGTAAGATGTATAAATGCTTTTTAAGATAGTAAGAAAACACTAGTTTTCTGTCTGTGCTAACTATTAACTTTTGCTATATGGATTCATCCTTGTAAACAAGAGTCATCAAGAAGTTAGATGACCAATTGTAGCTTAAGACAATGCTTAAACTAGGAAGGGTAAATACAACATTGGAACTGACTGAAGAAATGCTAAAGTGCTTTTATACATTTAAATAGGTATTTTCTCATCACTTCTGAGATCAATTTTTTTCTTGTGAACAAGTACACTCAGTTTAATGAACATTTTGACTGGCTCTGCCAATAGATTTATTCAGATCAAAAATACACAATATGGGAAGGGATAGGCTGATTGATAAAAAAAGACCAAGCAGCAAGTGGAATGACCTGTTCTAATATTAAATTCTAGTTTTTATTTCTTTTATTTTTTTTTTTACTTCCTCTTTATTCAGAAAAACACTGAAGATAGTTTAAAATTTTTTAAACTTAACAATAGTTACCCATGAGAAATTCATTGAATAAATACAATTCTCAGATCTAAAAATAAATGAGTCAAGGTTAAGACTTATTGCACTGAACAAAATCCCAATGCAAAACAATTCCAATACATTAACAGATAAATAAACACTGAATTAACAAAATTTAAAAATGAGCATGCTCAGATGTGCAGCTGGTATAATATCAGTAGAATATCTTACTGCTATCAATAAGCAGACTAGGACTTGTTCCATGATTTCCTTTGTAATGTCCCTTAGAACAAATTTTTAAGTCTCCCTGTTCAAGACTGTGCCTCAGATGTCTCTTCCTGGATGAAAGCTGGGATTGATGCTTTCATCCAAGCTAAGAAATTTCGATTTAAATCTCATTCATCTCCTTGGATCTATCCTGTTTGCTTGGCTGCCATAGCCCATAGGAACCACTTCTTTCGGCTATACTGAAGTGACACATCTGATCACAATAGGCACCTTTTTGTCTCTGCTCATAATGAGTGTAAGGGTATATCCGAAATGCTGCTAAGCTGTTGTTTGCTGATAGAATGAAGCAGCATATAATATCTCAAATTCTCATCCAACTCCACACTGGACTCGTCTGGAGTACCCATACCCAATTTCCCATAAGCTCAGCTGAGTTATATATATATATATATATATATATATAAAACCCCTCACTGGTCTGTAACATAATTTCTAAGCTTGATTCTTATAAGCAAAGGTGATAGAATTTCAGTCATCGTCTTATAAAAAAAGTTACCCTGAGCTGGCTCAAGTCCTCTTCAAACTACTGCCTCACTGTTTCTTGCTTGTTGGAAGTTGTCCTAAGAGCTGTCTGACCCATCTAATTATCACCCTATTAGCCTCTTACCTCTTTTTGGCAAGGTATTTGAGGCTATTATCAATGCTGGAATAGTTGGGCATCTCACAACCTTCTGTCAGACAAACAGTATGGCTTTGCCAGGTCTACCGCTGATATGCTACCATCACTGAATGTGTGTGTATACTCTGTTGCTCTTGATATCTCAAAAGCATTTGAGTTTGGCATGTTGGCCTTCTGTGCAAGCTCCAGAGCTACAGTATTTCTGGACGCTTGTTTGATTTAATTCAATGTTGTTTTAAAAGGGGAAAACTTCAAGAGCCTTTCATACTAGTGTAGGCGCCCCTCAAGGCTCTATCCTAAGTCCTACACTTTTTCTAATCTTCATCAATGATCTTGATGTAATCAGTTTTCAACTAGGCATCTATGCAGATGACATTACTATTTACTCCCGTCTCAATAAGAAATCTGCCAAGACTAACAAAGTAAACCTGGTTGCTGCTCTTTAAAAGGATCTACAATCTGTGATTGAATGGGACAGGAAATGACTTGTGAAGTTTAATATCTCCAAAATGAAGCTGCTCTCCATAGAAAAACTTTCCTGCCTACTATCAAAATGGATGAGCTAGTCTCCTACAGAACAACGCACTGTCTCAAATGAATTCAAATGGACTGACTACATCAAATCCATAGTTGCAGCTACTGCTAGGAAGGTTGGATCAGTGTCAGGCCAGGAAGTTTTCTTGTCAGAATAATCCATTTTGGATTTACCATTCCTTGTGCGTTGAATATTGTTGCCTTATTTGGTCAGGTGCTCCTGCTGTTCATTTTGAGGTTCTTGACAAAATCCAAAGAAGAATTTTCAATACAATCAATCCTGACTTGGAAGATCAATTCAAACACTTTCTCAGTGATGTGATGTGGCTTCTGCTCTAACAAGCCTTTTTTTCCTGGTTCCCCTACCACATGTATTTACTTGTGCTACTAGATTGGCATCAAGGTTCCAGCCTTTTTACTGTCTGTTACGTACACACGTATAGGTAGAGAAAAGACAATACCCCCGTTCCACCCTAAACTAATTGATAATAGCAGTGATTGTTAACTGACCATCAGTAAGCAAGGGGAAGTGGAAGACATGCTCATAAATGGGTTAGAAAACAAAGACTTTTTTCTTGGAAGATGCGCTTGTCTGGGATTTAGAAACCAAAAACAGTTTTTCTTAGAAGACAACCCACGTGAAAAGACGCAAAAGACCTGAGGTGAAAACAGTTGAACCAAACAAACATTCAGCATTACTAAAAAGATAAAATTTTGAATTCTCAGCTTCACTGACTTTGAGCAAGAATATCAACTTCTGCTTAGAGTAATCATCTCTTCTAAAAAATATTGATTTTTTTCACCTGAAGCTCAGCAACAATTCAACACAAGTAAGAGTGGTGTTTTCTTGGTGGGGGAGTCTTTTTTTTTTTTCAACTAAAGCAAACATCTTTAGCATCTTTGAACAGTTTATACCTTCTCCCCAAACACATGTATGAACCTTTTATATGTATGGCACATATATATTTTCCATCCTTGCTATCAAATATTGCTTATTGGACTTTTGAATATATTAACATTCATTTCTATTTTTTAAATTAATTGTTCATTGAGTCTGTTGTCGCTTTTTTTTTTTTTTTTTTTTTTTTTAACTTTCTCATCATACATCCGTATACCAGTTGTAGACATCAAAATACAATTAGTAGAACCAAAGCCAATCGAGACAACATTAAAAATTTTATTTTAAATGTTAAAAACCAGGACTTTGTCAGAGATCCTAATAAATTTGTGATTTGCCTCATTGCATGTATGTAACAAAATTCTGAGCTCATCTGGGATCCCTAAGATAATTGCGGGCTGGTCTAGTGTTTGTAACACGTTGAAATAGTTAAATGTAACCACCACTTCTACTCTAACTGTATTTTTTTCTTGCACTTCTCGTTTCTTAACTCTCTTCCATTTGCATCTTCTATCTACTTGAATCCCATCCATCTCTTATTTCTTCAACATCCCTTGTGCTTTGTTTTTTTTCTCTCACTGTAATCCCTGCACACCAGTAGCAGTCCTGCTTTGCTTGGAGTGAAATGATTATTTAAATAAATATCAGCACAGAAATTGTAATTGGTGAGCTGAGTTCAACTTCTTGGTTAGTCTGCCATGTTCACTTTCACATAAGGCCTCTTGGGAAAGACATGAATCTGTCTCTTTTTCCCATCAGCTCTGTGGAGATTCATAATTGGTTATATCCTGAAGTGACATGGCATTTTTAAAAAAATTAAAAAAAAAAAAAAATGTACCAAACACTTGCTTTCTATTCCATTGTTTTTTTTGTCATTTATATTATAAAATACCAGATAATTTTATGTTTAGAAACATTACTCACATCCAGGATTTTTTTCTTTTACTGGTAAGACAAGTAAAATTAATAACTTCAATGGACAAGCAGAAGTAATGGGATAAAAGTAATACACACCAAAATATAATAAGCTGGTCAAAAGCCCAGTCTAGATTATTGTCAAACAATAGGCTTAATAATATTGACAAATCAATAACAAAAAACAAAAAATATCAAGAACTTCACAAAGAGACCGTGAAGACTGCTATATTAATACAACAAATGACAATACAATCGCCCTATTCAGTATTCCCCTTAACAAAGCACATGCTTCACGTCTTATTTCAGAGTGAAAAATCATTTGACTACAATAAATCCAAAATGTACAAATTTCAGTTTCTCATATATAATTGCAATTTCTAAAACATGATTCCACTCTGACATGACCTTTAGTAACAAATTTACATGTTTGTTGAGATGTAGTCTGTGTCATTATTGTACCCACCAAATAGAGGTATACCTTTATCTGTCATACTAATTAATTTTGAGACTTCTTTTCCAAACAAGATTTTAGAGCTATTTTCAGTAAATTAAAATTGTATACATGCATTTTAGAGAGAGAGAGAGAGAGAGAGTCAAGCAACAACTGAAGAGAGAAAATATTAGTATGTATTGTAAATATATATTAAAAAAATGATGATTCATTTTGATAGTGAACAGCTTGTAACCATGACTGACCTGATATGCAAAAACTGTCATATATCAAGCTTG
Source organism: Ascarosepion bandense (assembly GCA_037127315.1). Classification (NCBI taxonomy): domain Eukaryota; kingdom Metazoa; phylum Mollusca; class Cephalopoda; order Sepiida; family Sepiidae; genus Ascarosepion; species Ascarosepion bandense. Next base: position 3,275,233 of record JBBBDQ010001319.1, read on the forward strand.
ATTAAGAGAAAAATTTTGAATATATTAATTATTCATAGTCAACAGCTTGCATACAGTAACAAAATCAGTATTAAAAAAAATTTTTAGTTGCTACAATTAACATTTCTCTGCTTTTCGCAATATTGAGAAAAATCATTTTAAAAGAAAAAGTTTTGGAATCTTCAAATAGTCGCTCTTTTGAATAATTCTCGGATATAGATTACTTAAGTTTAGGTTCAGAGAAATGTTTCTAGAATACAAATCAAATATTTAGAGTCAAAGTGTAATGCAAAATACATTAGTTAAAAATAGGCAATGGTTATATCAAATAATAAAATGATTTTTGATTTAAAAGACTAGGAGACATTTTAATGCAGGAAGGAAAACAAGAACATTTCATAAAGACAACAAACTTTCAATTACTCAAGAAAGAATAAAAAAGAAACAAAGAGAGAGGAAAAAAAGAAAGTAATATTGATTCATTTTCACTGCTTATCAAAACCAGAAAATATATTTTAGATTGTAAGAATTTTTTGGAGATAATAGTTTACTGATAGAAGTCCTACTAATTAACCCATAGCTAGGGGGTAGAGAAGAGGTGAATTTATATATTTCTCAAGGCTATTTGCATGTAAGTGAATATAACAAACGTGACTGAAATTTGAACTTGGCTCATCAATCTCCATTACACTACTTGCACAGTCAAGCTTACAGTCCCTGGTATTCTCAAATGGTTACTCATCTAGATACTGACTAGGCTCAATATTAACTTTTGTAATCATGAGAAAGAAAAGCAATAGATACCCCTTATTTAAAACGTTTAGTACATTAACAGTACTAAAATAAGTGGGTCTATAAAAAAGTGAATGGTTTTAAGTGAGAAAATGCTGTATAAATCTTGGGGTTAGACAAGTATGTGAGTGTACAGTCTACACTCCTACCAACTTCACTCCACCAGAAATTCTTCCATTGGTATGAAATTGCTCATATCCTTTACAAGGCAGGAGCTACAGGAAACTGTCATAAGTCCAATCTGTTTGGATTTTGTTTGTGCCTGTTTTCAACAACACATTTGGGTTCAAGATTTACTTCCTTAGCCAATGACCACCCAAGGTTTTCCTATGTATCAGTGGGCAAGTCCAAACTATATTTTAAAACTCAAGGTTGATATAAAACAGTCTATATTATATCAAAGCTAAAACTGCAGAAGCACAACTGTCTTCACCAGAAAGAAAATTCTAGCATTCATTTTTATTTAACCCTTTAGCATTCAACCCACCCAAATCTACTCTCTAAATATATTGACTGTCAAAGTCTCACTGTTTGCATGATTACTATGTTATTTGCAATGATGTTGTCATACCATGGCAAATGGTGTGGATTACAGCAAGCTGAGCATTAAAATCCAATACTTACAGGGCAGGTTGAATGCTAAAGGGTTAATGTAATTCTACAGAAAATTGGCTTCTTTATAATAGTTGTGTAATAAAATCAGATATTCAAGATTTTGAATTTTAATTTTTCAGGTCTGCCAACTAAAAGCCTCACACCTTGCCATAGATTATGACAAGGGTGCTCAATTCTTTGCAGTATTTAGCATACAAGAATACCAGTTAGATATAGCAACCCTAAAGTGATGGGTAACAGGATAGTGTTGTAGACTTTTCTTGTATAGTGAGTCTTCTTCAATTAGGTAACTCCACTCTTGTGATCCTATAACAAACTACACTAACCTTAAGAAAATAATTACATGTCTAGCCGTTATATTTTAATCATCTGCTTAAATATTAATTTAGTAAAATATTTACTGTTAGTGGGCAGTAAAAATATTACACTTCACTAAAGAAAACATTTAAAATTTCTTACGTACAAAACCATTGTATGAATTCATCTCTTCAACTATCTATAGTTAAAATAGCAAGACAGATTAGGTCCTATAACCTTGAGCAACAACTGGTCCAGAAGGACAACTTTGAATTCAAAACATGAGTGGTTGATGGCTAAACCAGCTCACCCACCAGACCCTGGTGGACCCCCCAGCAGCACAAAAAAAAAAAGAAAGAAAAGAAGCGCTCTTAAAGGGTAGATGAACTCCTCAGAGTCAACAGCCAGTCATCCCAACTATGATTAAAATAGCCTGACCAACCTGCATTTGGCCAAGTGTGGTGAGTATGGCCAGATCCCTAAAAACATAGTCAATCAGAGAGGGGCTCCTCCAACAGAAGTGAGGAGGCTTTTGATTTGGATATAATTTAACATCTTTTGTATCTAAAACTTAATTAGGTGCAATGTTGATTTAAATTATACTTCAAAATATATCTAAAACTCTGCACTCTTCACTTTCAAACTGCAAATTTAGTCTATATTCCTGCAAATCTTAACCCTTAGTATGAAAAAATTGTCCAAGTAAATTAATATTTTTATGTGCACTTTAAAATTGAATTTAACCATTTATTTCATCTGCCACTCAGTCTCTTTTGGGTATGATAAGTTAATGATGCTTGTGAAACAATAGGGAAAGAACTGCCTTACCAAAGTCAGAGTTATGTAGAAGTACACAAAAAAGCGAAATCTCCCTTTGAGAAAAATAAAGAAGTTTGCATTTGGGGGAAGTGCAGTACAACATGGTATCTGCTTAAGTCTGGGAATATTTAAAAAATAAATTGTTAGAAATAAAACCTTATTCAAGATGCTGTTGCCAATCCAACTGTAACTCTGAAACAGTAGCAGACTTCAGTGGCTAATGTTGAAGTTAGTGTACACATTAACACAATTTCTAGAGAACTGCACAAAACTAGTTTGTAAAGCAGAGTGGTTAAAAAAATAAAAAAAAAATTAAATTTAAAAAAAGTAAACGCTATCAAAAATAAATACATTCAGATGAGATTGGCTTTTGTAAAAGCACACATCAGTAACTCAGAAGTTAAAATGGCTAAAAAGAAATTATGGTCGGACAAAACCAAGTAAAATTATTTGGCGAAAATTCAAAGTACTGTGTGTAGAAAATTGGCACAATTCCCCATCAAGGAACACCCCCACTCCCATTGTCTCAAGGATGGGAGTGAATCTGTGAATTTTTGAGAGAATTTCTTATTTAAGCAAACAGATTGTCATCATGCAGAGAACAAGAAATAATTCAAATTCTTGAAGAGAATCTATTGAAATCAGTTTGGAAACTTAATTTAGATTGTAATTTAGACTTCTATTTGACAAAAAATAAAAATAAAAAAAATAAAAAAATAAAAAATAAAAATAAAATACAGCTAAATGCTACTTAAGGATTCCAGATTAAAGAGAATGAAAATTCTGCAATGGTGAAGTTAAGTCCCAGATTATTGAAAATTTATGGTTCAAGTTTAAATTGGTACTGCATGTGTGACAACCAAATTTGGTAGAATACATATAGTTTTGCTATGAGGACTGTCATGAAATAATTTTAAATTCTAGAACTTACATCTAACTAATGTAAGCTGACTGATTCAACAGAATTACAACAAAAAACTGTACCAAATAACAGAAATCCCATCACTTGACAGCCAACAGTAGTAACAAATAAAATGGATTGCACATATAGCTCAAGGAGAAAACAATGACATAATCAAGATGGAAGGATGAAAACTCCCATCAATAATGGAAAATATGAAAAAAGCTACTGGACTTGAGAAACCAGTTATTCTAAAAAAAATGTATTAAGAGAAAGATTTTATTAATTTCAACTGAAAACAATACTTGTTGCTCAGTCAATGCTAAATGTTTCCTTGTAGGGAAAAGCCTAATATTACCATTACTAGTGTATGCACTCATTGAAACACATGTGGCTTCTAAGTATAGGTCAAAAATAAAATTATAAGCTGAAGATAGAGTTTTGCAATACAAGTTTTATGTAAAATTGATTTTTAAAAATTTCTATCTTACACTAAATGTTTTTGCTTTTGTCAAGAAATTTTAGCTATAAAGTGTTACTTGATACAAAAATTTACTCATTTAAAATGTTTTAACAATTTTTTTTTTTTTTAAACTTTTTACCCCAAAGGACTTTTGCAATACTGTATCTGTATGAAGTATCAATCCAATTTTGAGAATTGAGTTCAATTAATTTTAAAATTATAGGGGAGGTGGGGAGATACACTTGAACTAGCTATAATAGTCTAATATGTATATACGAGGATGGCTCAGTAAGTCCATAGCCAAACTAAAGTAATTTTTTTTTAAAGTTAACTTTGATCTATGTGATTAATAATCATCACTGAATTAATTTTATTGACAAGAAATATTTAACAATACAAATTTGTGATACAAATGCTCTTTTATCATTAAGCTAAAGACTTTTTGATATACCTATATATGTAGAATTAACTTAGTTTTTGAAACATAAGTGTGTTCAACTGAGTATATATATATATGTGTGTGTGTGTGTGTGTGTGTGTGTGTGTGTGCAAATAAATGGAGAGATCCTAATAATTCTGTCAATAAATAGTAAAAATGACCAGCCAGTTTTGGAGTACACTGAAAAAAAAAAAAACATTGTGCATCGGCAATTTTTCTTCCCTCACAGCTGGGCTGATTTAAAACAATCTGTAAACTAAATACAAAAAATCATGAGACACTTAACCACTATAAAAAAAAAATCTTAATTATACAAGAAAACAACAATTCAATAGACTCATGCCTTACTTTTGCATACACTTTCATTCAGCCCACAAAGCAATTTCATGTTAAAAAAAAAAAAAGAACCTAAATGCTAACTTTACTTTTTAAGCAAAAAAAAAAAAAATGTAGCAAAATAAATCTACTTTAAAGTGTAATGAGGTCTGATAACAGAATGAGCAATCATTATTCTACAAGTCAGTCAAGTTGCTATACAAAGCTGAACAATGGATAACTTGAATTTAAACACTAAATTAGGTATTCAACTGAACCTTTTGTATTTGATAACCACCTCACAAAACAAATTAAAAAAAAAAGATAAATAAAATAAATCCATATACAGGTGAGAAAAAGAAAATTTTAAATTTTCATTGCTTTCCTTCTACTAACACAAAAATTATATATATATATATATATACACACACACACATACTAGCAGTATAGCCAGGCGTTGCTCGGGTGTAATGAAAGCTTTAAAACTAATCCATGGTCCTGGAGCTCAGACTCTTTGGACGTTGGCACAAAAGACTAAAAAGCAATAGTTGCTTCCAGTTAAAGTGAAACCAGAGACTGAAAGAGAAATGAATGGATGTAAGTCAAATTTTCATTTCCTGGTATTGATATCAAATAATTTGTTTTTGCCGTAAACTAAATTTTGAAGGCTAAATAAGTCCTCTGAGTAAATGGTATCATGGCTGAGACTAAGAACTACAATTATACCTACTTAGAGCCAAACCCGAAGCAAAAACTAAAATAAAAGGGATGAAAAAAAATAGACATACAGGCAGATAAACAGACACACACTCAAACATCTTGCCTTTTTATATATATATAAATATATGATCGATTTTCTGCACTATTGTAAGAACTGCAACCATGAAACCTCTGAATATTGTTTCTTATGTCTTTGTTTATGAGTGTATCAAATTTGATTAAAATCAGACCACTCCTTCTATAACCTGATTTTTTCAATTATCGACTTTTGATATTTATCGGGGGTACCTCGACACAAAACCTAGCTAAGAACACTCGCAGGCGCTTATAGTACAACGGTGTAAGTTTTCAAGAAAATCAGTTCAGCCATTTCGAAGTCTATAGGTAACGGACACACACAAAGTTCCATTTATAAATAAGCTTAGATATATGTATGTGTGTGTATGTATATATTGGTATAATGAACAGCTTGGAATGAATGATAAATTTACTGGAAAATATACAAGATGTGTTTTGTAAATTGTTGCCATTTTATATTTTTAAATTTGTGTATGCACCTTGTTTTTTAATTTGTTGGCTGCACAGTATAGTAGGGTGAGTTGGGCACCATCTGTGAGAGAAAAAAAAGAGCACCATGACTTAATTCACTTGACCAGAACATGCTGTACTGCTTGGCATTTGCACTGGAAGCTTTAATATGAACATTTTAGAGGATAAGAGGACAGTGCAGAGGATTTGGAAAGAGTTGGATGAGTCTAATGGTGATTATGAGCATATAGCAGTTTGGAAAACACACTTTGATCATTCTGATAAGAACAGAACTCCTAAACTTGTTAGTGAGAACTTTTGTTTGTTGTTTTTATAATAGTTTCACCCCAAGCAAGGCAATACTGCCACTGGTGCGCAATAGTTACAATGAGAAGAGACGGCTGACTGAAAAGAAAACAGTATAGGTGATGTTGTAGATAGGGTAAGAGAGAGGTGGGAGTCATAGAGATAGAAGATAGCAATTTACATTGTATTTAAACTTCTAGAGATTGTAGCTATCAGGGAAGCATGCATGTAGAAGGAAGTTCCGCAGGTGGGAAGTGCAAGGAAAGAAACTGCTGGAGTAGAATTGGCAGTTACATTTACCTATTTTGACAGTAAATGGATGAGACCTAGGTGCTAATCTAGTAACACGGGTAAATTGATGAGGGCAGGATAAAAGAAACTAAAGCTTGTCAGAGCAGAAGAGACCAATTATATTGCAGATCCTCCTTTGGATTTTGTTGAGAACCCCAAGATGAACAGCAGGAGCACCTAACCAGATATGGTGTCAGTATTCAATGCACAAACAAATAGTAGATTTACAAATGTGCAAGATGGATTCTGACAAAAAAAAACTTCCTGGACGGGCACAGTAACCCAACCTTCCTAGCAGTAGATATAGCTACTGATTCAATGTATTTATTCCACTTGAGATCAGCTGAGAGGGTAAGGCTGAAGAAGCACAATGTATTGCTTTTGGGGAGACTAGTGTGATCCATGTTAATGGAAGGTAGGAAAGCTTCCCTATGATGATTAAAGGAGAGCAGCTTCGTTTTGGAAGCATTAAAATTTATAAGCCATTTCTTATTCCAATCAATCACAGATTCGAGGTCCTTTCCAAGAGCCAAAAAGAAAGCATCATCAAAACTAAATGGGGAAATTATAAAAAGAGTCTGTCCACACAACAACAATAGCAAAAACTACAAACTATGTTTGGGGGAAAAATTAGCAATATTACATTTAAAAACCAAAGTAAAATATTAACCAAGAAAAATGAGATAATGAGAAAGTGTAGACATTTAAACAAATATTTACTTTGCTACCTAAATACCAACAAAAACAAATAACACAACATAAAAACGCAAACCCAAAACTATCACATTTAAATCTATAAACACTCAATCATGACAAAAAAAAAAAAAAAAAAAAGACAAAGAAATAATATGACAATCACCAAATGTAAAAAAATCAGACATGAAATAAGAAATTAGGAAACAGCAGCAGAAGAAACAAAATCCTTGAAGAGGGAAAACAATAATACCTTCACAAAATGTTAAAGTTGGCATGACTGAAATAACTCTGCTCAGCTGTGACAAAATTCTCCATATCAATTGTGTGTGTGTGTGTGTGTGTGTGTGTGTTTGCATATATTTTCCTCCACTAGCATGAATATTCAACAATTCTTAAAGAAAAAATGCACCCTAAGATGTTAAAATCTGTCAGATTAATAAATAAAAAATCCATTATTTCTTTAAAAATGGCTTTGTCTATGTTAGGAGATGAAACAGGACAGATATGAAGGTTTCGAGTACCTTTGATAAAATTTGGACTGCTCAAATGAGAAAGATCTTTGTAGCAGAATCAGTCTAAAGAAACTGCTAAGTAGGATACAGTCTTGAATCCTGCTGGAAGGTGTATCTTTTCTTTAGTAAAATTTCTCAAATATCCAGGCTGGTAAACAAAAAAAAACAGATAAACTGCTTAATAAATGAATGGAGTGTTTACTCAAATATGAGTGTCCACTAAAATTAATATTTAAGTGATAAAATCTGTTGGATTAATAAATAAAAATCCATTAAACATTGTATTCAGTGAATATTGCTATAAACATTGTATTTAGTATTTGAGTAGACATTTTCTTTAAAAAAAAAAAAAAAAAAAAATGAAAAAACCCAAAAACTTAATTGACATCTGCTGGCCAGGAGTTTGGGTTGGTTTAGATAAAGAGAATGTACCCTCATTGGTAGACATCAATTACATTGTTTATAAAAAAAAATAATTTAAAAATGAGATCAAATGTTTACCCACTAAATATAACATAGTAATAAGAAATAATGTCAGGTTAGAAAAAAATCCATTAATTTTTTATAATCCTCCCTTTCTTAGGTCTTGTTCCAAATCCCCATAATAAAATGCAAACCAACACTAATCATTCCAAAAGTGTGGTAATACTTCTCACTTGGAGAGTCAACTGCCTATGAATAATTTACTTCTATACATTTTTATTTTAATCCTATCACCCCGAGCAAGGCGATAACACCACTGATGCGCAGGGGGCTATGTAAGAGTAAAAAGATTGGAAAAGAGAAAGCCGGAAACCACATCCTAAACAGGGAACAAGGGATGAGCCTCTTCACCTAGGTATATCACACAAAGTATATAAATCTGTGCACATTTACAGATGAATACATATGTAATTACAGGAAGCATAGTGGAACATTCAGTGAAGATCAGTCTTGCAAGGAACTACTTGCTTATCACTGTGTTGTAACTAGTATCAAGAACCTTTTATGGTATATACACATTAACTGATGAAGTGAGGTACAAATATTGCCTGCCTTTTAGTGTCATTAACCTCTTATAGCTGTTTCTTATGGCTTCACATGTAATCTTTATAAAATTATTTTTACTGGTTTATTAATTTACTGATATCTTTCCAAAATCTGAACAAATGATAGATTTTTTTTCAGAATTTCTTTTGCTCAGGCCAAGAACTTTTCAGCATTTTATATAATGATCAATTTGCATAAGTTGTTTTTTTTTTTTCCTCACAATGTAAACCATGGTGTTTCCTGCCTTTTCTTTTAATTTTTATCCAGTCTTCTCATTTCAAGTCATTTGGTTGAATGAGAAACAAATTTTCCTAATTTCAATCACCTGACTACTTCTAACAACATGGTCATATCAGTTTACTCCACATTGCTTAATGTACGAGACCACAAAAGATACTGACAAATAAAAATCTTGTAAATCAATATTCTGATAGACCACTGGGGCTTAAATATTGCTTTACATGTTTTTCATAGATAAAACCACATGGTGATCCTGATGTGTGCTTGTTACATGATTAGCTTATATAGTTTGCTTTCATTTCACCATGTATATCTTAACATTCCCTTTAAATACACCTATAAAATCTTTATCAAATGCAAAATATATTACAATATATCACAGGCTCAAGTGGGTGACTATGGCACCTCTTATGGCACCAGTTGTCATTGTTTGAATTCAAGTAAAATCCAGAAATCTAAATACTAACTTTCATCTCAGGCAGACTACTTCCTAACCTACTGTTGATTGGTTAATTTTTATTTGTGTGCCTGGTTGTGTGAATGTATGCTTAACTATGCCAACTTTGATGCAAGACAGCATTTCTGTTAAACTTGATGAGGATCTAGTTTATGCTCAATGATTTTTGAGACTAGCACACTCACTTCTATATTATCAGTACTCCTCTTTAGACAGCAACATGATAAAAACAAAAAGTAAATAGACATCTGTACTGACAGCAAGCCAAGGAATTAATTAATACAAACTATTATAATTATAAAGTAAAATATATGCAAGTGTGTGCATACAGGCGTAAAGAAAATGATCAAAGAATACATTAAAAAGAATTTAATGATAAAAAAATATCAGGAAGATTATACAGAACTATGAATACACAAATTTGTTTAATGGCAATTAGTTTGATTAATTTTTTTTTTATATACATATTATCAACCCTTTTAAAGGTATTTTAAAGTCAAAGCATTTTTGGATTATAAGAATTCTAATGGAAAATTGATTTTCTGATACATCATACTGTTTAACCCATAGCTAAGAGGAGAGGTGGATTCACAACTTACCCAAAGGTATTTGTACATTATCGAATATGAGCCTGACTTGAATTTGCCTCTCCAATTTCTCATTATATCCAATGTACCAGCTGCACATCCAAGCTTACAGCAGCTGGTATTTCTAAGTGGTCACCCATATAAGTACTGACCAGGCTTGATGTTGCTTAACTTTGGTGATTGGATGAGAATCAGTATTTCTGTAAGCCCACTTGTAATTAGAAGGTGAACATTTGAAAGAGAAAGCTTAAAAAAAAAATGTCCACTTTTTGTGTACAGTAAATCATAAATAGTCTATTTTATTGGCATTTTAGGGACTGTTTCTCCAGTGTGTCTTTTCTTTTTCAATGAGAAAAGAATGGAAAAAAAAGAAAAATATAACTTAAGAACCTTATGTATAAAGTCTTCATTTATGTAAATAAATTCAGAATAGAAAAAACAAAAATAAAACTAAAAAAAGACAAATATATAAAAATAAAAAAAATATAATTTAAAACATTTGAATAAAATAAGAATGTTAATTAAATGTGACAAAGAATTCATGACAAAATCAGGTAGTTAAACTTGTATAACAGTCACATATTTTAAACAATGTTTGGTATTGAGTGTTTGCAGAATAAATTCTTCTGTTTTGAGACAGTAAGTTTTTGAAAAATAAAATAAATAAAAATAAAAAAAGAGGTGGTGCTGCATAAAATAATTTATACATTATACTGTTAAACACAAAAGTTTTAGTTTTGATATCAGCTGGGTTAAAGAACTTAGAATTTATTTCATGTTATCCTCTTAACCAGGATACAAGCTGAAAGCTCTTATAGCAGATTCTCATGTATAACATTTTTGTCTTGTGCATATAGGATTAGATCTTTTGTTATATTTGTTAAAGTATTTTACTTCCATTATCTGTTTAAAAAGGTTTTAAATGGTATATTCTATCAACCATTACAGTATGAAGAGAAGTCCAATTTTTAAAAAGATATTCTAGAAAAGATGTAGAAAATCTTTTACAGAAAGCTTACTTGGTTCTTGTTGATATTTGTGTTATCTGGTCACAGACACAACCCACCTTTCTTAACTATACCTGTAGTGCTGAATAATAGTAAATGGATGTATTTAATATAAGGAAACAGCTTCTTCAGTGGATATCACACAACCAATAATGGAATGGCTAGGTGCGACTTCACTAGCAAAAAAAAAAAAGAAAAAAAAAGAAAAAAAAGTGTAATTCAAATTCTGCTTTGTTTCATTTGATATTGACAAATACTCCAGTTATTTTGAAAGCAAACTGATGCTCCTATACAGTATTTCCATAAATACTTGTGGCCGTGACTCTGAACATAGAATGGTTTTGGCTTGGCAGTTATCAGAGTAGAAATATAATTTCGACATTTCTTCATTTAATTTTATTTCAACAAATTTTCCTTTAATCAATAAACCTCAATATTATATAGATAAAAAAAGGGGCCCAATTTCATGTGCACATATAATGTGCACATCACATGAGTCATCAAAAACAGGAATGCTAGAAGTGAGTAAGAAATGATTGTAGAATCACATCAGATTCAAGTCATTTTGGGATACAAGTATTAGATGTAAACAAACTGGAATATGTTAAGTTTTCATGCATTTATTGATGATTTATTATTCCCAACTATTTTCAGGATCTCAAGGATGCTTTTTATTTGGAAAAGAGTTGAAAATTACAACACACATCAATTACACATTTAATCTCCTTAATTACAACATGATATTTGCACACAATTGAATATAATGAAGTTGACTGGGATTGGAACTCAGCTCTCCAATTTCCAATTCAGAGCCATTATTCATTACACCCCTTGCACACACAAGCTTGCAACACTTGATATTTCCAAGCTGTTACCCAAGTTCAACTTCAGTAATCATACTAGAATCAGTATTTCAAAGTGATATGGCTGTAAGCTTATTGCTAATTATCCCAACTTAATAATTTAATGTTATTTTACTTTATGATCCATAGTAATGGATCAAAGTAAAATAACAAAATTAATTCTAATCTAAGAAGATTGAGGAAAATTCTTCAATTTGGGAAACATCTTAAATTAGAGAAATACTAAAGTGTTTGATTTAATTAAGAATGAATGAGTTTTAATGTTTAGTTATGTATTACAGAAAAATGCAGAACTAAGACTTGCTGGTAGGAGGGTAGGAAAGAAACTGCCTGTATCTGCAGTGATTGATATTCTTCACAGAAACATTGCATATCAGTACAAAAGACAGGAAAAGTAAGTAATTTTAGCAAAAGAGAATGTACAAGATTAACTCTTTAATAATTCCAAGGAAATCTTTTGATCATTGAATTCTGCCTTATTTCATTTGGTATTTGTGCAGTTGCCTCTAATTATTTTCTAAGTTGTAGGTATCTGGTTTAGTTATATTTTTGTTTGACATCACTATCAAAGGAAGTTATTAAAATCTTAAAATTTGAAAGAAAAAATATATAAATAAAGAAACAGTGCATATAATTTGTAATATATGCAAGTTCCTAGCCTAATTAATGAATAAATATTTCCAGATAATACTAATTTCCTTGAAAAATTCCATTGAAATTTCCTTATTTCAGGACATTGTATAACAGATAGAAAGTATATAACTGTGTCAGGATATTAGTAAAAAAATTCAATTTTGAATTCAAATTTTACTAATCCTATAAAACATCACTAACATTTAGTATTTGTTTTCAAATATTTTTCAATAAAAAAAAGTAATTTGAATGTTATTTGATGAGTGTTGAGCTGAATGAAAAAAATCTGATTACACTGACATTAAACCAAAATTCCTGATAATTCTGAATTCCTTATTTTCCAGGTTGGCTATGAAATCTGATTGCACTAGTTGACCATAAGGTTATAGTACTATTATGATAAAAGAACCTCATATTCAAGTAAAGCAAATCATATCTGGACATGTTATAGATATTTAAGGATATCAGATTTATAGAGTTTTAACATTAAAAAGTCATTGACTAGTTACAGAAGTTAAAGAGGAAATTTGCTCAGGTCCTGCTGCTCTACTTTTCTATACAGTCAAAAGTGTTCAGACAATTTCAAATAAGGGAACCCTATTCATAATTTCACTTTTTATTCTCTCTTTAACATTCTGAATAAAGCAAGAAACTTCAGCCACAATGGCAGAAATTAAAAAAATTTAGATATGGAAATTAAAGAGTTTTATGATACCAAAAAAGTTATACACACAGATAATAAAAACAATTTTTCCACTCTGATGGGTGACTTCTATGTAAAAGAGTCAATATAGAGAATGCATTGAAGAAAAACTTAGAATAGGAAATGATAAAAGACAAAATGATAGTTAACTTCTTAGAGAGATTCAAACTGACAATATACATTTTTTTGCAAAAGGAAAGATGCTGTAAATTGACTTGGAAAAGCCTAAATAAAAATATAAAATTGACTTCATAATTAATAACAAAGCTAATATCTTTAAAGACAGAGCTGCCAATGGCATATAAAAAAAAGTAAGACGTGAAATCCAGGTAAAATGCTGCCCAAAATTACAATTTTCTTGGGGACAAACAAAAGTTTTTAAAGCATTCTACAAGACATTAATGCTTACAATTGTCTGGAAATTAAACCTTTGCATACTTACACTTATAATACATATTATGCAGGAGCGTTTTGACTGAGGAAATAAATTGTCATTTTCTTCACAATGTCAATATGGTGGCTTGGATAGTAAAATTGACAGAAACAAAATTATTCTAAACAAGATCAAAAAGAACATCAAATTTGAGGTAGAATTCATAAACAAATCCCAAGCTTTATAGAACACAGAAGATATGGATAGTAATTCGGTATAAAGAAATCTGCAAAGATAAGAAAAACAAATGAAAATAGAAAAAAAACAAAGGCAAATACTTATAATCAATATGAGAAGTGATGAAAAAGAGAAATAATATAAAAAATACTGCAAGATAAAAATGAAAGTGCAGAATTAAACTGATCAATAAAAGAATACAGAGAGAAAAAATTAACCTGGAAAAGATAGAAGCTATCAGAAAAGGAAATGAATTTGGAACATTCTTGATTTGCATCCCAGATAGATAAACAATAAAAGCTTTCATTGAAATACAGACATTAAAAGTTATTAAATGTAGAACTGGATGTTAAAAATAACTAAGGAGTTAACCTGCATGCTTCAAAAATAAAGAAAAATACGACCAAAAGCTAATTTAGATACTATTCATGATTCACAAATAGCAACAGGTAAACTAATTTGTGTTTCAAAATGTTAAATACTGAAAAACATCAAGCAAAGATGGCATAATAACAAACCTTAAAGATGCAGGAAAAGATCTCCACAAAGTATTTAAATATCAATTTTTTTTTGTTTTTTTATTCAGTAAATCTAGAAAAGAAAGGGACCTCAAAACTTCAGTCTAAGAACAATCCTACTTGATAAAAAATGATATCTTAGCAAATATCACCTCATTACATTGAACATATATAAATTATTTTAAAAAGTACTTACAAAGAGACTACCAAAACAGCTAAGATGAACATCAGTTATGCAAACAAATAGGTTTCAAGAGTTTTACTCAACAACAGAAAATTTACTAACAACAGATCAACTGACTGAAAGAAAATAAAAAATAACAAATCACTTTCTTTAGTATTTGTTAACTAGGAAAAAGTTATTAAAATTATTGGAAATATATATAACAGACAGGGAGAAGATAAAAAAAAAAGCTAGAGTACATAATTTTGCCACATTTTTTTTTTTTCATGTTTTGAAAGTATCTTCAATAAAATGAATACAGAATCAAGGGAGGAATTAGAAGTAATGTGAAAAGACAAGGTAAAGTCCCAAGAACTCAAACAAGTTCAGGAATAATCTACTGAGGGCAGGTGATAAAATTAAAGAAAGCCTATGAAAACAAGATGATTTATAAAAGCAGGTTGGAAACATTTAATAGAAGCATAATGGAAAGTTAATTGACAATATGCTTAAAACAAACTGTATAATGAATGCATAATGTTAGCAATGGCTACCAAATATAGAAATTAATAAAATTGTTTAAATGCAAACTTAGAAACAAGTGAAGATCCATGAAAAGAGCAATTCCAGGGATAGCTAAAAGAAAGCAAAAGATCAATATCTAATAAGAACAAGATCAACATAAGAGAGATCAAAATGATTAAGCAAAAAAGATGGCGGTGGTTAGATGATATCACAAGAAGAAAAGATAATAGATAAAGCAAAAGATTGGTTGATTGGTACCCAATAGATAGCAAATGCAATAGGGAAATACCAAACAGAAGATGGAGAGATATAGATTTACTGGTAAAACATGACTGAGGATAACCCAGTCTTCATAATCATGTATGTCGTTAGAAATTACATTAGTCCAACAGTGGACTGTCAATAACCCTTGTTTTGTGTGCATAAAATAAATTAAAATCTACTGGGATTCATCTCTTGGAGTTCTGGGAAAGTGCAAAATAAATTCTTACTCAAATTTATTTAAATGCTACTCCAAGTATCATTTGCATTTCTACCATGTACTCTTTGCATCATTTTAGAGTTGCTACAAAGCAGCTTTGTAATCAGTAAGTGTGAGAGTATTATTATAAACAATTTTAATTGCATTTTCTTACTAACATTACTCGATAATTAAAAGAAACATTGTATTTATATATAATATATATGTATGTGTGTGTGTGTGTGTGTGTGTGTGTCAGATTGAATAAATTGCTAACATTGTGTCTGCTTATTTTTAATAAAATCTGTTCATACTCACAAATAATCTTTCACATATTATAATTAAAAGATGTAAGAAATGAGCTGTAATATTGACAGATGATATAATTATTCATTTTTCAATGTTTCCAAGTACTTTTAATCTCCTTCAGAGATCTTCAGGGATGTAAGTTGTGGTAACAAAAAATAACTGCAAAATTGTGTTGCTAAAAATTACTGTAAATTTTCTTCTTGCTTCAAATATAATGATTGACAAATTGCTTAGCACTCATTAGAACATGAAAATTATCAAAAATGGAATTTTTTTTTCTTATGTTGTAATGTCATGGTCAATGCACGTGTTAAAGTATGAAAAAACTTCTTTTAGTAACATTTTAGAACATTACTACAGTATTCATAGCAGATTCCATTAATTGATGGCTTAAGTTTTTTGGGGGTTTTTTGTTTTTTATTAAATCAATATTGCCTCAAGGATCTGTACCTTGTTTTTTTTTGTTTACTTAGTGTAGGATAGTTGTGTCATTAATCATTATTTTTTCATATTGTGAATGTAGACAGGAATGTTGTTGTCGATGTCTAGAACACAACTCCCACCCCTTAAGATGATCTAGGAAGAAGATTGAAATGGAAGAAGATTGAAAGTACTTGGGAACATTGAGAAATTAATAAAATCATCTGTCAACTTTACAGCTCATTTCTGACATCTTTCAATTATAATATGCAAAAGATTATCTGTAAGTATGAATGGATTTTATTGAAAATAAGCAGACAATGTTTGCAATTTATTTAATCTGACATGTCTAAAACAAAATTTGCTGCCTGAATACACACACAGATATATATATATATATATATATATATATATGTGTGTGTGTGTGTGTGTGTGTTTTAATTAAAACTGACAGACAAGGTATTATGGTTATGTTTTTATGTAATTTTTTTCATGTGATCTTATATTTTTTTTTTTTTTTTCCAAAACAAAGTATGTAAAAATTGTCCAAATGTTTCCTTTTCCCCAAATGCTTTCAGTTATACTTTTAGCCATTATCAGGGATAGATTTTATTTTATGTGTGACTGAATATGTGTATTGTTTATGTATGTTCATAGAGTTATGTGTGTATTAAATTCTGAACAGAGTAAGCACATTGTTGCCATGTTCATAGTTAATAATATTAAGTGTTAGTTATTTTTTTTTATTAATAATGCTTCTATTATTTTTAAAGAGAAACTAGGCATTACAGAATTGAAAGCTAATTTGGAAAAGGAAGTAGAAACATGTAGCATAGCAGATCATATCTGGGGTAGAAGAGCATATGTAGCCCTTGCTGAAATGAGGTCCAGACAGTTGACAGGTAACTGCTGCAGAAAGAGAGGTCGACATTTTTCTCAAAAAAAATAAAAAATAAAAAAATAAATAAAAAAATAAAAAATGAAATAAAATAAAAAAAACTGTATGCCATTTATAAGTCTACCATTTGCCTATGCATTGAATATGGTTGCCACTATGCATTTAGAGATTCTTAATAAAATCTAAAGAAGCAATGATATCAGTCCTGAATTGGCATATTGGTTTCAGTCATTTTTCTATTGCTGTAGTTTTCCTGTGCCTTTTCCATAAATATTTTCATGGTAATTTTTCTGATGAGCTTTTCTCTTTGGTAAGTCAAAAGCACAGTACTAAAATGACAGCTAGGTTTCATTTTATAAATGAAACAGGTACCTGTAATCATAAGTTCTATGCTAACAGACATTTGTTTTCTTTTAGAAAACTTTTTTAGTTTCCTGTCAACTTTGATCCCAAAAGATTTGAATGCCATGTTAAACATTAACTTGTCTTCTTAATTCCTGTTCTTTTATTGTTCTCTCTTTTTAATAATGTTTATCTTTTTCTTATATTCTTCCACACCCACTAACATATTGTGTCTTAGTGACTTTATTTTTACTACTTTGCTTGGGGTTATCATTTACAGTCAAACTAAAGCCTGTTCAAGTGTCTATTCATCTGAGTAACCCCCAGAGAATTATGAACTTCTCTAAGGGTTACCTGAATTGACAGAGACCTGAAGAAGACTCGAGGACACAACAGCTGAAACATTGTTTTTGATTGATGGATTTGTTTGCTATGTCTTAACCATTTGCATGTTATCTCAAGCCAGAAAATATTTTTAGATTGTAATAAGTTGTTTTTTTTATGTTTCGAGAAAAATTATTTAATGATGTAAGTCTTACGAATTTAACCCATAGCTGGTGAGAGAAAATAGATTCATACCTTTTCCGCAGATATTTGTGCATAAGTGAATATAACGAACTTAACTGGAATTGAAACTCAGCATTCTGATTAATAATTTCAAGCCATTATCCATTACAGTAACCATACACCCAAGCTTACAGCACCTGCTATTCCCAAGTAGACACCCATCTAGGTACTGATCAGGTTTGATGATGCTTAACTTTGGTAATTGCTTGAGAATTAGTGTTTTAACATGATGTGGCCATAAGTCACCTGAAACATTGTAATCGTAACAACAAAAATGAAGAAACATTAACCCATTGGTGAGTCATGCAAGGCAGTACATGTTTTAGCACAATGTGGTTTCCTTTGATTAGGATGGTAAAGATCAGAAAACACTATTGGACTATTGAATGAGATACAACTAGTTTGGTAAGTGTGTTAAATCTATCAAACTACTGAAAGTAAACTTTATCTTTACTGATCACTCTAAAAATACAGCTCAATCTAACAAAATTGCTTTTTATATAAAGTGAAGCTAAATGCTGTCAAAGATTCTTAAATGAATTACACTCATTATTTCATTAGTTGTTCAGACTAGTATTCTCAATTTTAATATTTTATTGCCAGGTTTCATCTAATAAATTATACACCTGAAGAAAGTTGAATTTATTTTTTAGTTTAGGCCTCATTTTATGAATCTAAAAATATATATTAGCAAGTGCACTTACTGAAGAAGCCATGAGGCAAAATGTGACAAAGAACAAAAATGAGACTACTTGTCCAGACAACTTGTGGAATATATATTAGACTTCTACATAGTGATTTAGAAAAATGACTTTCCTGATTACTACAATATTAACTTTTTCAAGCCTAGGGTCAACTATTACTTATCCTGCATATTTTTTTTTTTTTAATCATATCACCCCGAGCAAGGTGGTAACGCCACTGATGTGCAGGGGGCTACGTAAGAGTGAAAAGATTGGAAAAGAGAGAGCCGGAAACCACGTCCTAAACAGGGAACAAGGGATGAGCCTCTTCAATAGACGTGGGTGGAGTGTGAACCGGGTGATAGGTTAGTCTATCTACTCCAATTAAAAAAAAGGGGGGGGGAAGGAGTGAAAAGATTGGAAAAGAGAGAGCCAGAAACCACATCCTAAACAGGGAACAAGGGATGAGCCTCTTCACCTGTTCAATAGACGTGGGTGGAATGTGAACCGGGCGTATGTATTTCTTAATTTCCCTCCTATATGCGTTTATGTCCACATCATGTTGAAACACTGTTTCTAGCATGATAATTGAAGTTAAGCAACATTGAGCCTAGTCAGTACCATTATGGGTGACTGCTTGGGAATACCAGGTGCTGTAAGCTTGAATGTGCTTGGGATATAATGGATAATGGCTCAGAATTGGAAATCAGAGAGCAGAGTTTTAATTCCAGTTGAGTTCTTCATATACATTTACACTAGGAAAGAAAGGAGTCCAACTCTTTTTAAATAACCTGCAAAAGGTTGATAAGCCATTCAATCATCTTTCCTTTATGCCCTTATAGCAACCTCATTCAGCACCTACCCTGTTAACAAAAATGTTGAAAAAAATTAACAGAACTAGAAAATATTGTAAAATTCATGAGCAGATTAGAGATAATTGACAAAAATCTTACAAAGGAGTTTTCTGTTTTTTGTAACTCTTCAAATTATTCAACAGCAATTCTATGGTCTTATGGGTGATTAATTATTACCTCTACAAGCCCTTTTCCCACAAATGAAATTATGCTAGACTTTACTGGCTCTATCCCTATTACCATAGCAAAAGCTCAAATGTCAGTTCTACCAGTTCAGACCTTTGCAGATGAAACCTCATTCCCTTTGGTAACGAGTTCCCCTGACAGCTCCTTCCCCAGAACTCACTTTTTGGAACAGACTCCCAGGTGATTGTTTTTCTGGCCTCTATAATCTTAACCTCTTCAAATCTAACATGAACCAATATTTATTCAACATATCCTGCTTTCTTACACCATTACAAAAATCTCAGTTAATAATCTATCTTGAGCCTTGTATTAGATGAACAATAGCATTTATATATATATATATATATATATATATATATACACATATATATACACACCTGGATATGATGGGTAAATTTTCACTATTTTATATTTTATATTTTTAATTTCGTCATCTGCACTGTATAGTAGGGTCAGTTGGGCACCACCTCTGAGAAAAAGAGCACCATGATGCAATTTACTCTGCCATAGACTTGGGAAATGGCATGGTCTACTGCTTGGCATTTGCACTGGAAGCTCCAATGCAAACATTTCAGCATGTTTGGATGTCAATCTGAGGACAATGCAGAGGATTTGGAAAATGTTGGACAAATCTAATGGTGATTGCAAAGATGTTTGGGGTGATCACTACTGATGGTGACATTATGCTTTCATTCATCTACCCACAGGGCCTCAAACTCAACACGGAGGTCTACATCAATGCCTAGAAGAGGTAGTGCTGCTCTGGGTCAAGAGGGTGGCTGATAGATGATTCTATGTCTGGCAACAAGACACTGCACTATGCCACACAAGCAGGAGGACCCAGTCATGGCTGTCAGACAATTTTTGCAACCACATCAACCCTTACATCTGACCATCCAACTCCCCAGACTGCAACCAGCTTGATTATTATGTGGGAGGTGCAGTTGAGCAAGAAAACAACAAAACTCCTTGTAAAACCAAAGATGAACAAGGATTATGGCAGCAATCACCAACTTAAACAAGGAGACCATCCAAAAGAGTTGCAGAAGATTCCAATGTCATCTGGAGGGGGTGTGGCTAAAGTCAATGGTGATTTTATTAAATATATTTACTTTTTAGTAAATAAAGACATTTTTGTATAATTTTGGTAAATGTTCAGCCTGCCATAACACACCCCATATATACTCTGCCATGATATATGACATATTCAAAGACACTGACCGCAAACTGAACTTGTGAAAGCCAATATTTACAGAGCAGGTTTGAGGGTGTTGAATGATAAGGAGCTAATTATTATTAATTTACTTTTTAATCTGTAACCAATTATTTGATGGTGAGAATTTATTAAAACATACATGCCAAAACTTTCCTTTACTGCAATGATTATAGATATATACTACAACTAGAACACACTCCCTTTACATCAGAAATTAATTTTTTAACATAATGCCAACCCTCTTCTCTTGCTTATTAATGTTCTCCAAGAGTTCCAGCCTGGACAATTCTTTAGTATGTCTTCTGAAATATCCTGCCATTCTTTATGCATTTGTCAAAACTGAGATGAGTTTGCATTGTAATCATAACACATTTCATGTTGCATGGGGTCAATTTCAATTTTCTGAATCTGTTTATAATATTAATACTATATTTTAATATGGATATAGAGATAGAATGTTCTGTATTTTAGTATTTCTTCTAATCCCACTCACAGCAAATTCTGGCAGCATTGGAAAATAAATGAAGCAATCGTTACATTTTATTGTTAATTGCATTTGAATCCAGGACAACTAAGCTAATACCCAACCACCACTTTTTTTGCAACCTACTTGTTGACTTTACTATTATTCTACCATACACAGCTTTTATTTGATAATAAACTAAGTCTGATTGTAGGAAG
The DNA here is from genome assembly GCA_037127315.1 of Ascarosepion bandense. Classification (NCBI taxonomy): domain Eukaryota; kingdom Metazoa; phylum Mollusca; class Cephalopoda; order Sepiida; family Sepiidae; genus Ascarosepion; species Ascarosepion bandense. The sequence continues at coordinate 3,296,857 of JBBBDQ010001319.1, forward strand.
AGGAGATTTGAAGATTGAACAGTTTTGTAATTCACTACCCCTCAAAAAAATTGCAAGTTTTAGTGCTTGATTTATAATTCACAACATTCTTTAATCAAGAATTAATACAAACATTACTAGCAGATATAATACAGTCATTATATATTTAATAGTATTATTTTAAAATAAATGAAAAATGCCACAAAAATTTAAAAACAAAAAGGTGAAAAACTAAAAATGTCAGATAAGGATTAATTTTGAGTAATTTCCCAAAATTAATGTCAGGCAACATGTAATATCGCTGAAAGGTGTCTACATACACACAAAACAAAAACACACACTGACTTGGCAAATAAAGATGCAATTATTTATTAAAGAAATGATTGCTTGAAGTTTTACTGAAGGAATTAATATAAAAATAGAGTTCTTTTTTGGCTTCAGTGTCATAAATTTTTTGTAACAAAAGCAAGAAAAAAACAAAAAACAAACATTTATATTGTGGCATCTGAAAATATCTATATTGGCACCACTGTAATATGATATATAAATGCATACAAATAGGAAAAAAAAAGAAAAATAATTATTTGCACTTAGATAAAATCTTTGATCCCCTTAATTTCATACATATACATCTCTATCTCTCCCTCTATCTTTCAGTATTCCTATACGTATTCAGATTTCTGTGTAAAACATACCAGCTTGTTACTATACTACCCAGATAGTTGAATTTTTGCACGATCATGACTGTCATCAACAATGTGTAGCTCATACCTTGAGCCGTCTCTTGTGCACAACTATGCTTACAACTATCTTCTTACAGTTGATACTTACACATTCTATTTTATATATATAGTGTACATAAAACGATGGTGCATTGTTTAATAATTTTTTTTAATCAAACATTTTTAAAAACATCAAATGATATTTTTAGAATATACCTGTATTTCAATAAATTATCAGTTTATTTTAAATGGTATTTATTTTGTCTACTACTTTGTGTACTAGAGAAAAAATTGAACCTGCATTCTCCTTTGCAGGAAGTACTATTGTCTGATCTGGTGTGTTTTGACCACTTGTGGTATGAAAGGCTTCACAATCAAGCAATGTTCATTTTTTGCCTTTTAAAAACAGACTAAAATCTAATGAGTGAGTGTGCTTTAAAGATAAAAATAGAGCATTGATTGTGAATGTATTTGTAGCCAAGTGGTTAAAACCCACCAGATCAGACAGTGGTTCCTCTTGAAAAGGAGGATGTTGATTTAAATGCTATTTAAGAGCATAGTGTCTAAGTTTTTTGGAGTATGCAGGCCAGTAGACAAAATATTGTTTAAAATAAACAGAGTATCTAACCAAATACAGGCATCCACTAAAAATATGTATGTGTGCGTGCATATATTATATTAATATAAAAATATTAGTACATGATATTTTATACCCATAATGAACTTGAAGAAAGGAATGCTAATTAATAATTCAAATAAAAAATAAGCCAGTATGATATAATAAGCACCTGAAAATTGCTGTATTGCACGAAACTCAGTCATGCCTAAAATATAGGATAATATGTACATTTTTGCTCTGTTATACAGCAACGAGAGAGAGAGAGAGCCAAGTGGAAGTCCATGATTGTTTATGCCCTGAAGGGGCATGGCACATGAAGATGCAGCAGAGAGCACTATTTAATTCACATCTGACTAATATTTATATATTGGTGTGTGTGTGTGTGTGTGTGTGTGTGTGTGTGTGTGTGTGTGTGTGCATACACAGACTGCTATGGATAAACTGTCTTCTAAATTGCACAAAAATGAAAATACTGATATCTCATTTTGACATATTTTCACTAAAATTGCACAAAAATTTCTTTAGAAAATGTCATCATCTTTAACCACAGCCTCCAGATATAATAATCAAGGTGGTTGCAGTCTGGGGAGTTAGGTGGCCAGATGTAAAAGGTGATGTAGTCACAGAAATTGTCTGAGAGTCCTGTTAGACTTAGGGTCATTCAGCAGCCACCCTCTTGACCCAGGGCAGCACTACCTCCTCAAGGCACTTGATATAGGTCTCCATGTTCCCTGTGGGAAAATGAATGGAAACACATACATAATTACCATTAGACTTATCCAACTCTTTCCAAATCTTTTGCATTGTCCTCAGATTGACATCTAAGTAGTTTGAAATTTTCATATTGGAACCTCTAGTACAAATGCCAAGCAGTACAGCATGGCATTTCCAAAGTTCTGGTAGAGAGTTCATTGTAGTGTTCTTTTTCCTGACAGACAGTATCGAACTAACACTACTATACTGTGCTGTTGGCAAATTCGAAAACAACGCATATGCAAAAATAAAAACATAAAATGGCAACAATTTACACATTGCATATGCATGCACACATATATCCTATATTGATGACACAACTGAGTTTTTGGCTGTTACACAATCATCAGGTGCATATTTTGAACTGACCATTTAAGAGATTTGAATTTAAACTTACTCTATGTTTATTGGAGTTAAATCTTATGTTAGACTACTATTTTCTAATATATCAAAAGTAAAAATTAAATAGATAAAAATTACATGGAGATAAATTAAAATTTTAAAATTAAAAAAAAATTATCAAAATGCAGGGAAATGAAACCAAAGGAGTGCAATTCATAATCATTATAGTAATATTTGGTCTTTACCACAAACTACCATCACTAATGCTAAAGTCGTAAATTTCTTAGACGTTACCTTTGAACTAAACAATGGTTGGTACAAGCCATACACTAAAGACTCACATAATAAATGCATCATAAGGGAATCTAATCACCCCTATAGAATCATCAATAACCTATATAAATCAATCCAATTTCATTTAAGTACCAATTCCAGTAATAAGGAAGTTTTTGACAATTCCAAAATTAAATACATTAATGCTTTAGAAAAAAGTAAACTCAACACTAGTTTAGAATACTGTTAAAAAACAAAGTAAGCAGAAATAAACAGAAACCATTTAAATTTAACTTTATTTGGTTTAACCCACCCTTCAGCAATGTTCAAACATTGAAACATTCTTCTTAAATTTAATTCAAACATTTCTGCCATTTGCCCACACTAAAAAGATTTTCAACAAAATCAATGTTAAGTCAGTTATAGTTCCATTTAGAACTAAAATATATTTCACAACATAATAGTATGATATCAAATAAACACTTGGCTCAGCTGAATTCCAACTGAACAAAAAAATAAGACTTGCTCATTGAATGGCCAGTGTATGTCCGAAAGCACTGTTTATAGAAATCGCATCCATTCAGATGATGTCAAATTTAACTGCTAACATGTGGAAATTTTACTTTCACAACCACATGTTGTCTTTAAACAGCGAATACAGGAAAAGCACTGCTTTATTTATATATTATTGAAAATTAAAAAAACAATAACAAGAAGCCAATTATTACCTGGAATATCGTCACTAAAACCAAATCTTACAATAGAAAAAGGAAACAGATGTAATGAATGCCCTTTAGAAAAACTTATTTAAACCATATCAGTCAGTCGGTTAAGTGCCATACATGATACACACTTAGGCGATCATAGCTCTTTCGAGACATGACTGACTGGGCAGATTTTCCTGCAATAAGTTGCCATTACTTTCTGCAGTAGACTAGTTGCTCACCCAATTTGTCCTGCTCTTTAATCCATAGCCTTAAACTACTCAAAAAAAAAAAAAAAAAAGAAAGCTAATTAATGATCACATGCTGCCACTGATACAAATTTCTCTATACATTTAACAACATAATAGCTAACTTTTCTTCCTGGCACCGTCTACATATTTTACAACAGATGTATGGATTGGCTGCTTTTATTATACTTCATGTTATGTCTGGGTCTTTTTCATATTTTAATTTCAATTTCCATACGTGTTTAACCAATTTTGTACAATTTTTTAAGTTATGTTATTCTCAAACAAAAATGAATTACTAAATGAAAGAACAGAAATTATGACCAAGTGTAACCATACCAACAAATACCTATTAGGATCATACAATCATGGATGAACATGTTCTAACTTCTAATTTTTAAAATTGCACATTCATAAAAAATCCCTGTTGCGTAAGCGTTTAAAAACAAACAAACAAAAAAAAAAAAACATAACATAAAATCAGTTATTGTAAATCAACTGAAGACACTGAAAGTAGAAACTTGAGTAATAACTTGTTTACAAATGAAAAATTAAAAAATTCTACAATATAATTGTATTGAACACTTTTTAATACAACTGTGTACTGGTTTATTTTAATTATAACTAAAAACTAAATAATGTAATTTGTTTTGTTTTTTTTTCATTTGAAATTAATATAGTTTACACTGCTACATGGAAATTTGATGAGATTTTACCTAGTCATTAGGCAATGTTAGTCTATTGTGAAATGAAATTCATTTTCACAACAATAAACTAACATTGCCTTATGACAAGATAAAATCTCAAAATAGATATTTCTGTTTATCAATGTAAACTATACTAATTTCCAAAAACAAAAAAAATTAATTATTGTAAAGAGCACTTTTTTCTAAAAAAAAAAAAAAAAAAAAAATGCAGAAGAACTCAGAATTCTAAAACCTGGATATATATATATATATATATATAGAGAGAGAGAGAGAGAGAGAAAGAGAGAGAGATAGAAACCTAAAATAATCACATGAGTTCACTATACTCTGTATCAACTGATTTAAAAAATGCTAATAAACTCAACTTAACCTGGGAATATTGATTCAGTCAAAAATTGAGCATTCGAGATATTCAGGAAATAGTTCTATTCTATATTCACAAAAATTTGCAAAAGGCAAATATAAAGATAAAAAAATAAATGCTAAAATAACATATACAAAATAAAAAATGAACATACCTACAGACATATAAAAAAAATGCTATGTCATGTGGATTTTAATATTTAAAATAAGAGTGTGACTGTGGTAAATTACACAATTCAGTAAAATGATATGCTCCTATATTGTTTAGAAAACAATTTACTATCTTTTTAAAAACTTGGTATAATTTGTGAAAATTTAAACAAAACAGTATCATGTTTTAATAGGATATGTGTATATTTGAAGAAAGAAATCATCACCTTGAAAAATGTTGAACTTATTTGTTCTTTTCTGAAAAAAAAAATAGTTAAAACTTAAGTAATTTTCAACTTAAATTCATGTCTATATTGATATTTTTTAAATGAAAATTCAGTAAATTTAAAAATCAAGAAAAAATAGACCCACTCACATCCAGAGAAAAGTTACAAAGCCTTCAAAATATGTATTTCAACAACCTTCCTATGAACAAAACAAGCTTTTAACATACATAAATATACTTATGTATTTACGTACACATAATTATGCTAAAAAGTATGTATCTTACAGAGAGAAAATGTGTTTATTTTATACAAATATTTAATTTTCAAAATAATCACCTTGCCAGTACACTTAGCCCAATGTTTTCCTATTAATTATATAGATTTAGCATTATACAGTGAAAATTTCAGACCAAAATTCATCTTAGAACAGTATCAGGCTTATTGATCTACCCTGTATGAGAGAGAGAGAGAGAGAGAAAGAGAGAGAAAGAGAGTGTGTGTACTCTATAGTATTTGTTGAGGTATGTAGGAGGGTCACATAAGATCAAGTCTTGACATTGAACATGAAGTGTGTGTGCGTATATATTCAAACAGGGTTTGTTGAATAATCTAGAGTTTTTTTTTTTTGTATAATGATCCTTTCTAATTCTCCAATCAGTTTCTTGATGTTGAGATGAAATTCATTAAGGAAGGTATCAAAGATTTTTTTTCTTTTACCAAGTATACGAGATCTCTGAGATTATGTTCACAGATGAATTGCTAAGACAAAACTTAATGCAACTGTGATTATTGTGAGATATATAAGTTTACCCATTGCAAAGTATTTTGTCTAACACCCTGCGTGTTTGAGAAAACAAAGAAAATGTGCTCTCCAGCAGGACTCAAATCTGCATCTCCCAAAGGTACATTTTCTTTCAGTTTGAGTATACTGACCAATAGACAAAATAAATATTGTTTAAAATAAACAGTGTCTACTCAGATACATGTATCCACTAAAAATAATGTTTAAAGTAATAAATATATGTCTAATTACATAGTATTTTTATATCTATCTAAAAAACCATTGCAAATGAATATCATTACGAACTAGTGCTACATGAATCTTGCCTTGTTCCACAGTTGCCATTTTCAATCAATAACTACACACCTATTTTGGCATATGTTATTTAAGGTACCTCCACTAAATAGCTGAAAAAACAGCATAGCATGAAGAAAAAAAGGCCACAAACTTAATAAAAACACTTCTTACATCAAAATGTTTGTTATTATTAAAAGGAAAGATCAAAGTATTTTTTAATTATTTTTATTTATTTATTTTTTTTTTTAATATCACCCCAAGCAAGGTGAAAATGCCACTGATGCGCAGGGGGCTACGTAAGAGTGAAAAGATTGGAAAAGAGAAAAACCGGAAACCACATCCTAAACAAGGAAACAAGGGATGAGCCTCTTCACCTGTTCAATAGACGTGGGTGGAGTGTGAACCAGGTGATAGTTTAGTCTATCTACTCCAATTTTTAAAAAATTTTTTAATCCTTTGTAATACATTCGAAATTTCGGTAAAAAAAATCTTATTTTGATTTTGGTTAGCAGGTAACCAAATCATTACCAGAGTTTACAATGGGGAAACTTATTTTTTGTGAAAAACATTAATTTAGAAATTCTTGAAAAAATTAAATAATTGTCAGATTTTAATGAAACTTTCAGGACTTATTCACAAATGAATGAAATTATTTTTCAAATTATTATTTTTCAAAAATAATAAAAACAAAAAGAAATATATATATATATATCTGTACATCTTATGATAGTAAATAAATAAGAGGTAAGGTTGATAATCTTAGAAAATTAATCCATAGAGATCTTAAATCTTTTGGTCTTAGCACAGTTATTCTAATATGAAACAAGTTGGCTTCTTAGACATAACATTAGACTTAGCTTCCAATAATTTTCAACCTTACATGAAAAACAATGCTAACCCAATTTATATAAACCATGGTTCTAATCACCCATCATATGTTATCAAACATATTCTGTCATTGGTTGAACAATGCATCAACCTACAGTCCACTAGCAAAGAAATATTCCAAAAACAAAACTATTTATGATAAATTCTCAGGAATAGTGGGTTTAGATCTTTATTATTCGAACTATTGCCCTCATCTTTATTGCTATTGTTCAGGTGCTAGGAATTTTGAACCGAACCCTTTATTACAATCACTGGGGTATATGAACTCCGTTCCTTGCCTAGTGCCTCTTCTGGAAGTCATAGGTTATCTCCCTTCACCACTACTGCAGAAGCCTGGTATTGAACTCACAACTCTTTGGGTCAAGTCACAGGAACTAACCAAATTCTATATCCACTGGGCCAAGTATCCTTAAGAACAAGAACTGAATTGGTTGTAACAAAGATGAGGACAATGAATAATGTAAATTATATATATATATATATATATATATACACACACACTTCTATTTTCATCTATTTTTATTATTCAAATTTCTAAATTTTCCTAATTTTTTAAAAATCTATTTTATGTTGATTTCATTTTTATTCTGATTTATACTATTAGTTCAAATGAATTTAGATCTTTATATTGTTTTTTTTTTTTTAATATCCTTATTTTACATTCTATGAACAATATTTCTCTGTGTATGACATTACATTTTTTTTTAACAAATGCCAAACATTTGAGTTGCAACATTGTAACTTATGTTAATACCTGTCTGCAATTCATTTCTGCTCTAATTTTGAATTCCCCACTTTTAGCTGTTTTCATTGGCTTTTCCCTTCTCTGCATTTTCTTATTTTTCTTTTCACTTTTTATTTCTTCTATATCTTTCCTTTTGTTTTCTTTTCCTTCTTGATTTCTCATTATTTTCTTCCCTCTTTTTTTCTTTATTAGAAACTTTTCCCTTGTAAGAAAATTTTTCCAAAAATAAAGGAAAGTGTTGATTTCATATAATCAAAAAATTTTTAAATATAAACATTTATTACCATCATTGTTAACTCCCTAATGAGACATTGTTCTTTTAATGTTGAAACAAAATGTACAATTTTGTAGTTTTTCACATGTTCTCACGTTTTTATATATATATATATATATATATATATATAGAGAGAGAGAGAGAGAGAGAGAAAGAGAGAGAGAGAGAAAGGTTCTCTTTCATGACATGTTTTTTATATGAATTCATACTTAGCTTTCAATATTTTACTGTACTAATTCAATAATTTCATTTTTTTTTTTTTTTTTTTTTTTTTATTGATATCAATTTCAGCCCAGGTGTCTTACTTCAAAACCAACAGAATAAGTATAGTGGGGGAAAAAAATTATCTTTCCTTACTGATCCTAAAGCCCTACACTTCCAGCATGCCCACCAAGCCCTTATCATCTTCACCTGCCAGCCGATTGGTGCCAGGAAAACATTTGGCAAAAGAACACTAATAAAAATGCTTGGTTGGCAATAGTATTTATTCCTCAATGTATTTATAGAACAATTATCTTACAGTTCAATAATATTAATATCTAGCAAGGTTAAAGGAAAATACACTGTCCAGTCCAACTGCATATCCCCACACACACAGTCATTAGATATATCTAGGGAGGAAAGACTATTGCTAACACATACACACATTTTCCACTTGGATTTACAGGAACACCTGTTCAATATTATATATATATATATATATATATATATAAATTAATCCAAGACATTTCTTTTTATATAGGTACTTTATAAATAAAACCAACACCTAAGGTTTAAAATGCATTTTAAAAATGAAAATTTTTCTTCAAGTTTTTATTTTAGTTTTCATTCCAAATTAATAGATTAAATTTGATATTTCCAATAAACAAAATAATTTGCTGTATTTCAAACAGAATTTAAATTGATTGGAATGATTTTTAAGTCTTATAATTTGAATCTGTTTAATTTGTTTATTAAATCTTAATTTATTTCGATTTTATAAGTTTTTTTTTGTTTTGTTTTTTCCAAGTTAATATTATTTGAATAATAATAAAGTTAAATCAACTGGGGGGGTGGGGGTGATAGCTAGTTTAAAGTGTGCACATTTTTCTAACTGTCCCATATTTTGTTACCTCCTGCTGTTAAGTGTTTGTGAATATCATTTTTGTGTTAGAATTTATTTTTTTAATTTATTTCCTCCAAAACTGAAAATGTAGTTAAAAAAGTAGCAAAGGTCAACATGTACATGCACTGTATTTGATCTACTAAAATGTTTTTTTAGATCTTGTTACTAAGAATGTTATTGCTAAAAAAATTTTTTTCTAAAAGTCTAGGCATATTCCTAAATCAAAAATTAACTTAAAATGACAAAACTGAGTTTGAAAATGAATGGCTTGCTGTTCTAATGTACAATGATTTAGGCATATCTATTTTAAATGATCTTTGGAATACTTACAGATGTAATAATTTGTCAGACATAATCAGTGAGAAAAAAAAATTGATTAGAAAGTCACTTGTATATGGCAATACACAGAAACTTTAAGTAAAGTAAGAATTAGTCATATATTGGGTTATAAAAATAGTGTTAATCAACAAAACCAGTTTGTTAAAAAAAGAGAAATCATGAAGTGTTTCACTGTTCCCAGCATGTCATTTAGTAAAACAGTAAGTATTTAGGTGAAAATTAGACTGCTTATTCAATAAATGTTGGTAACTACTGAATTTATTGATGTGCTAAGCAAATAACACAAAGTTGTTTCCTTGACAATACTACACCTCCAACTAGAATGTACAAACATAGAATGTCACATGATTTTTATTTTAAGTAATAGTTATGCTAAGTGAACAGAATCAAACAAGTACAAGAATTTAAGTACCTAGGAAGTGTTCTAACAGGAGATGGAAAGTGCGACACGGAGATCCGAAGGCAAATTGGCATGGCAAAGGACATGTTCCAGAAGATGAGCAAAATACTAACACACAGGAAATTCTCAATAGAAATGAAGAAAAGAGTTCTAGACTGCTAAGTGATGTCAGTTCTTCAATACAGCTGTGAATGCTGGACAATATCATCGAAAATGAGGACAAAACTGGAAGCGGCTGAAATGTGGTTCTACAGAAGGATGCTACGGATATCGTGGACTGAGCATACAAGCAACAACGAGGTGTTAGAAAGAATGGTAACAAAAAGGAAATTGATGCTGAGCATCAGGAAGAGACAACTGAAGTTCCTGGGACATGCAATGAGGAAGGAGAGCCTGGAGAACCTGATACTGACTGGACAGATAGAAGGAAGGAGAGACAGAGGAAGGCAGCGGATAACATATTTGCAGGGCCTGATCAGGTGGATGACGGAACGGGGGTTGCCAGGAGCAATAGGAGCAAACATACTAAGAGCCACAAGGGATAGGGAGACGTGGAGAGCCATGATCGCCTACGTCCTGAAGGGACAGGGCACATAGAAGAAGAAGAAGTGAAGCCATTGACATTACCAATTTATATTAGTTGTCACTCTTTGTGCTTTAATCAGACACAAGCACTATATTTTTCTGCTGAGTAGTTTCCCTTCAAGACATTGGTAATCATGGTTCTCCACAATTTTTTATTTGTAGCTATTAATAAATTTCTCTTTGTTATCTCTCCTAAACATTGTTCCAACATCCATTTACTATTAGGTACTATTAGGTTATGTGTTGCTTTAATCTGTCCTGTGAGTATCAAATTTCAAAAGCACTCTTTCCTTGTTATGTGCCAACGAAATTTAATCTTTTTCTGATGTTAAATACAAATGTCCTTTTTGTTTCCATTTAATTTTGTTCATATTCAGTCCATTGTATACTCAGCATCCTTCTGTAGAATATTTCCATTACTTCATCTCTGATGAGATAATCTAGCTTTCTCAGCCATATAGGAAGATTTATATTATATAACAATTCAGTACCATTTCCAATTTTCTGCTTTTTAGTATTTTGCTTTTGTGAAATCTGAAAAATTCTGAAAGAATGCCTCATTCCAAGATACGAAATTCCTTACTGCACAAATATAGTTGCTAGTAAACAGGTATTGTTGTTTAAAATCCTATCAGCTACCTGGTTAATGAACAAGAGTTTCCTTAGTTTGAGTACCACTAATGGATATTTTAAAAAGCTTAATTTAATCTTTCGCTGACTACTGATGAATGTGCAAAAAGATAAGATTTAACAATTTCATCAGGACTCAGCAGCTACAAGTTTTAATTTTCATTGGCTAAGAAAAAAGGAAAAAAAACAAAAAAAAAGTTTTCAACAGATATAAAATTTGTGCTAAAGAAACAGCTACATTTTGGAATATGAAAGTAGTCCTCCTTTTGCAATCTAATTATTTCATTTTCCATTAAGATTTCTTTTGCTAACTAGCATTTATAATGTTGACTTTAAGGATAACAGTATTTTCTTCTGTTACTACCAGAGCAAGTAAAATAATTATGGAACAGTAGTTAGTAAAAGTGCTCTCTCACTCAAAAAAAAAAAAAAGAAAAAAAAAAGGTTTACAATTTTCCATTTCTTGGTTTCCAGCATTCAGTTTTTTGCCTTTAAAATTAAAATTTAGCATTTGGTATTCACAAGAACTAAAATTCCATTTGTTTTGTCAAGTTGCTAATTCATACTTCTGCAATCCACAATACAAAATTTTTTCCAAGTATCAGAAACAGAATTGATTTATGAATAACTTTTATAAATACAAAAATTTGATACATACACTTATATATGAATAGCAACCCTTTTATATAAGGACTGTTTTGTTGTATATGATCGGCAAGGAAAATTTTGTAATTTTCTTATTTTTTTTTTAGGGTCCTTACAGTTTTTTTTATGAGAACTACACACATTTTCTAGACACTCTTAACCCTCATAAAAACAATAAGGATGCTATAAAAAAAAAAAAAAAAAAAAAAAATCACAAAATTTGATTTTTCCATATTCAATGAAACACCTGCTCACATGACACCAGCAATATTCCAAGATACAATTACAAATCACTTAAGTGTACAACTTCTAATTAGTGATGTTTCTATTTGTTGCTAGTAGACTCTTCATTTTGTAAGTTAATTTTTATACATTTAACCTCATTTATTTAACTATAATCCTCAGAAAATCATTAATCTAATTCTTTGGGCCCATTTAACATAAAACTTTATAGTATACTTAAAAAAAAAAATAAAGTTTGAACCCTGTGGAAAGAATTTGAAGAAACTGTTTTCTGAGCACTTTCAGTTTTCATAAGAGTTATTTTTGTGCTGATGGAATTGTGGAAGAAGTGATGATGGAGTCATACATTTCCCAAAGGTATTTGCATGTAAGTGAATAAGAAAACCAATGGGAATTGGAACTCAGCTCACTGATTAATAATTCCAAGCCATTATCCATTACCCAACCCACATATCCAAGCAGTCACCCATCTAGGTACTCAACAAGCTTGACATTGCTAAACTTTAGTGGTTATACAGAAATCAGTGTTTCAATGTGATGTGGTCCTAAGATAACTGCATTTAGTACAATAAAAAAAAAAAAAATGTTTGTACCATATAATTTGAAGATAATTCTACCAGAATATATATGGTAGAGGGGATTAACTCCTGTAGGTAGCTCACAATTCATAGTTAGATTTGAAAGGGGTAAAGTCTATAAACAAACTTAGTGTTTAATGAGTTAATCAATTTTTATTCTATTGCTCTATAAAAAAAAAAAAAAAAAAAAAAAAAAAAAAAAAAAAAAAAAAAAAAAAATAAAAAAAAAAAAAAAAAAAAAAAAAAAAAACAGATTCTCACCAATAATAATTACTGATTATTACTGGTCTAAGATATAATTTAGGATAAACTGATTTTCATAACCTATAACAAATTTAAATTTGATTTTTTTTTTTATTAGATATAAATTACACATGAAATGTGTGACAGACACTTGATTAGATTCAGTGATATCTTTTTTAAGTAACACAAAGATTCATATAAGGTGAAGTCACTGAAATACATTACTGCAGGTGAACAGTATCTTCTCTCAAATTTGTTATTTTAAATAAAAATTGTATAGGAAATTACTCAGTAATTCAATTTACTAAAATATTGAATTTCAATTGAAAGCGTAAAGAAATATATATATATATACACACACACAGTATCTCCACTAAATTTCCCAACAGCTATAATCTGCAAGAATTTAAATGTAAAGTCAACAGTCATCTATCTCGCTAACCTGCATCCTCTCTCTTTTGCTCCTTTCTCCATTCACTTCACTCTTATCAGTATTCTCATCCTTCTCCCTACCCACTTCCTGACACCCTCTATAACCTGTCACTATTTCTCATAACTTTCCTTTCATGTAACCCCCTGCAAAACAGTGGCAGTAAAATGCCTTGCTTGGGGCAATATGATTATATAAAAAAAAAAAATATCACTGTAAAAACAGCATAGTATGAAGAAAAAAACGCCCCAAATAATAAACTTTTTCCATCAAAATGTTTGTTATTAAGAGGAAAGATCAATGTACTTTTTAATTTTCTTTAAAATTTTTTTAATTCCTTTTAACACGTTTAAAATTTTAGTAAAAACATCTTGTTTTGATTTTAGTTAGTGTGTAACTAAATTTTTATGAGTTTGCAATGGAAAACGTTATATTACACAACTCAGTTTTTTTTCTAGTGATAAACATTAATTTGGAAATTCTTGCAAAAATCAAATAAATGTCAGATTTTAATGAAACTTTCAGGACTTATTCACAAATGAATGAAATTATTAAAAAAATCTTGGTATATATATATATATATATATATATATATATATATATATATATATATGTGTGTGTGTGTATTACCTGTTATCCCACCTCCACATAAATTCCTGAAATTTTAAGAAATTAAATTTTATTGGGAAAATTTGTTTTATTTGTTAAACACAGGACTCATTGGGGAATGTAAATTATCTATCATTTTCTTTTTAAAACATTTTGCCTTTATTTCTGAAAATCTGCTCCCAATAGTGAAATTAAAAAAAAACAAAAACAATAAAATGAAGACATTATTTAATTTGATAAGCTTTTAATTGCTTTAATAAATATATATATTAAGAACATTATAGGCAAAAGAAAAAGATTTTTTTCAATTAATAATGAATTTTTAAAAATTGTTTTCGTTTTTATTGTAATTATTATAATTTTCATAATTATAAGTTTCAAAAACATTTTAAAAATACTTTAAAAGATTTTTTGTTGTTAGTTTACTAACTTATTAATTGAAGATTTTATTTACTAATCAAAAAATGGCAAGTTACATACAAATGGTTGTGCCTTTGTATTTTTAAAATAATATTTAATTTTTTTTTGTGCATTTCAAATTTGTTTTTTTTTGTATGGTAAATTTCTATGTTTAAATTAAAGTCATGTGTTGCACGGTTCCTTCTTACAGGAAAAAAAATTGTACAATTATGTCACTTGTGATCACCTGTACACTTATCTCACATCTGTAAATCTGTCATCACATTTCAAATCCGGTGGAAAGGTCAAAAAGTTCAACTGTGTTTAAGAAATAGTTTTATTCTAAATTTCATACAATGAATAAGTAATACTTGTGTAAATCAGATTAATTTAACATTAAATTTTCAAATTTTCCAAAAATAATGTGCACAATGTATATTTTTATAACGTTTTTAAAACCAAGGATTAACTTTAGTTTACAAATGTGTTAATCACTCAAAGATGGCCAAAAAACTGAAAAATTCAATCAAAATTTTACATTCTAATCAATATAATTTCTGTTTGAAATACACCAGAGTATTTTTTTTGTTTACTGAAAATAGTAAATTTAGTCTTTCAATTAAAACTAAAGTAAAAGTTTCAAGAACTTTTTATTTTTAAAAATTAAATTTAAAAGTTAGCTATTGAAAATGAGGGGAGGTACCTAAATAGGCACACAGTGAGTGCTGGTGGTCATGCAAAAGTACTTGTAATAAATACATTTCTCACTGTTTGGTTCAGTTCTTGAATTCTATGTCGCAATCATCAAGCACAAATTGAAATCTGATCATTGTAATATTTCAATATTTATAACCTATTGTTAAGACAGTGGAAAGTTTATTTACATAAGAGGAAAAGATAAATAGAGAAAAAAATTAATACAAAAAACAAAAAAAAAAACAACAAAAAAAACAAACAAAAAACAAAAAAAAACAAAAAACAACAAAAAAACAACAAAAAACAACAAAAAACAACAAAAAACAACAAAAAACAACAAAAAACAACAAAAAACAACAAAAAACAACAAAAAACAACAAAAAACAACAAAAAACAACAAAAAACAACAAAAAACAACAAAAAACAACAAAAAACAACAAAAAAAATTGAACTAAAATAGAGAAATTTATATATATATATATATATATATATATATACACACACACACACACACTCATAAGTATGTTCATAAAAAGAACTGCAGCACAACTAACAGTAGGTTATAAATATTGAAATATTAAAACAGTTACTTTTCAATTTGTGTCTGCCTGATTGGCATATGCATGAAACTCAGAGTTGCACCAAATAGTGAGGAAATATACACACACACACACACACACAGACGTTTGCGTATCAGTTATTAAAATAACAACATTGTAACTGAAGCTTGAACAAAATCTGTTTGCTATTATCAGATTTAGATTCTAGCATTCTGTATGCCCAGGATTAATGTCTCCAGATAAGATTTCATCTCTATATTTCTCTTTATAACTGGCCATTGTCAGTTGCAATTAAGGATAAAATTTTGACAGATATCCAAGAATGTGCTGTTCCTAATAGACAAAATATGGCACTACAGGAGTAAATGTTTTTTTTTTTAACACTCAGTTGAAAATTTAGCCCTGCCCCAATTTTTTTAGTGCAAACTTACATTTTTTATAACTAGTAATAAATTAATCAAAATTAGTGTGAAAAGTTTAGTTTAAAATCACAAAAAAGAAAATTATGTCCCCAGGGGAATTAATTAAATGGTAGCCACATTATTCAGACTAAGCTGGTGTGATTAATTACTTTTGCATAGAGGCAAATTATATTGAAGCATAACTTTGTATAGCCACAAACCTTTTGTAGCCAGATCTGAGATGTGTCATCATTGTTTAGGTCAGTAATTCCCAATGGGGGAATTAAAATTTACCTTCTACCAGAACAATGCATTACTAAAGTATATAATCTACTAGTTGAGAAAATTCTCTACATTAAATAGAGGTGAAGAGGCTCATCCCTTGTTCCCTGTTTAGGATGTGGTTTCCAGTTTTCTCTTTTCCAATCTTTTTACTTTTTTTTAAAATTTTTTTCAATTGGAGTAGATAGACTAAACCATCGCCTGGTTCACACTCCACTCACGTCTATTGAACAGGTGAAGAGGCTCATCCCTTGTCCCCTGTTTAGGATGTGGTTTCCGGCCTTTCTCTTTTCCAATCTTTTCACTCTTACGTAGCCCCCTGCACATCAGTGGCGTTACTGCCTTGCTCAGGGTGATATGATTAAAAAAAAATATATATATATATATATATATATATACAGGGGCCCGACAATATTTTTCGAACACTTTAGTATTTGATTTTCCAAGTACCATAGAGTGGCGAAATTCCTTCAATAGAATAGCATAAACATATAAAGACAATACCTGTAATAAAAATGGAAGAAAATCGATTAGGTAAGGAAAAATATTTATTTTTCATCATTTTTTACAAAACACACGCGACATTATTTTTCGGACATCGTTGAAACTGTTAATAGTCTGTAATATCACCTTTCTTCTCAATAACTTTTATCAATCTCTCTTCATAATGATCAAACATATGTACAATAACATCTCTACAAGTTTCTATGAGTTGTTTTTTGGCATCTAGTATCCTTTTCCCATAGTTTAGCCTCTTTCGTTATTTCAGGTCCATCATAGACAAGTTGCGCAAGCATTTCCCAAACATTTTCTATTAAATTTAGATCTGGGCTTTTTGCAGGCCATTCCTAAGTAGTCATATTCACTTTAGCCATCCATTCTTTCATGAGTTTTGACACATGGATGCTGCAATTGTCTTGCTGTAGAATGAAATCATTCTCTATCTCTCTTCTTATCCTTGGTAGGGCTTTCTCGTCCAACAACCGTTTGTAGCTTTCGCTGTTCTTTCGTCCTTTCAGCCACTCCAACCATATATTTCCATTAGCAAAGATCATACCCCAAACCATAACTCCTCCTCCTCCCATCTGTCGTTTGTTCAGTATGGCAGGCTCACCCCTTCTCGACCAAGTACACCCTCTATCGGGCCCTTGAAACGCTTCTCATCAGTAAATATAACCTTCTTAAAGTCAACATGCTTTGTTAACCACCTTTTAGCACACTCCAGTCTTGCTCCTTTGTGTTTCTTTGTTAGTGTAATTTTTTTCTTAGCCTTTGCATACTTCAAACCAATCCTATGCAGCGTTCTTTGTACTGTTCGGACGTTTACATCCAATTCACATTTCTCCTTCACTTTTCTTGCTGTAACTTTTTCTCCAGATGTCAAAAGCTGTGTCACAGTCCTCTTCATTCTCCTTTCAGTCCTCTTGCCAATTGATCTTTTCCATCCTCTCTTTTTCTGCTCGGAGTTTGTCTTCAGCATGTATTCGACTGTTGATTTCGACAGCTTCAAATCCATGGCGATCCTTCTGATGCTGAGGCCATCATCCCGCTTCTTCCGTGCCAAACAAACGACTTCTTTTGAACGCATTTTACCTCATTAAACTTAATTGTTTTGCCAGTAAAATAGAACAGATAATTGATTCTAATGATGACAGCTAAGTGTACAAGCAGAAAATTTGCATACAGCAACATATACATGAACTTAGCTCTTAATAAAATAGGATTTTTTGTCATGTCCGAAAAATAGCGTCGCGCAAGTTTTCACAAAAATCACAAAAAACTAAAATTATCAAAGCCAAACTAAAAAAAATGATTACACTAGTAGTGGATTTTCACTCCTCAACTACGTACTTACAATCTCAAAAGTTTTTGGCACTAGTAACCACCTTGAAGTACTTTTTTCAAAGTGTCCGAAAAATATTGTCGGGCCCCTGTATATACACACAGAAAAAACAAGTATTCTAACTAATATTATCACTGTCTATAAACAGTTTGAACATAAGAAATGCAATAAATAAATTTTTTGGCTATTAGATTGCATAATTTTCCAGCAAATGAAACCTAGATGACATTGTAATGTTTGGACAGATACACCTCCCAATTTTTTAAGAATGCAAATTTTTGTGTCGAGCCACAACCTTTCAATATACTGAGTATGGGTTTCATCTTGAGGGTTTACATAATTTTACATCAATATTATTTAAATTACACATGCAGATATTTTTTGGCAAGAGAGATCACATATTTAACAATCGTGCTCATAGATCATATACTTAAGTATCACTGGAAAACCTCTTAATCTAGCAAGGTCTTTAAAACCACTGGCACTAGAAAATAGATTATATATACGTTTCTTTTTTTAATCGTTTCACCACAAGCAAGGAAACAAAATCACTAAGACACAAGGAGTTACTGAGCTTGAAAGAATAAAAAAGACATTAATAAGCAAGAACAAAAAAGTGCAAATTGAGAAAACAGAAGTAAAAAAAAACCCAAAAAACTCTACAGAAAGCAGTGTCTTTTTATTCAGTCATTTTAACTTGGCTTGTAAACCAGCATTGAAATAAAACTAAGTTGATCAGTGTATTTATCAGGTCAAATAAAACCAGTTTGAATTGTTTTTTGTGAAACCAACAATGTAAATAGCATAGAAGGTGTAACTTGAATATGCACAGGACAACTGCTCACTTGTTACTAACCCAATCAAAAAGGCATACCTCCAATAGGTGTAAACTGAGTGGTGAGAGATGAATAAGGCTGTTAGCTGAAGGTAGTAAATAAAGAAGAAAATGACCTGTAATTGAATAAACCAGTTATAGAAAAAAAAAATACCAGTTGTTGAAAAATTACAAAAAATTCAACACAGTTTTACCAGTTATTATGATACAGATAAAAATAAAACTTTTCTTGGAAAACATGTTTTGTTTTTTTCTCTTTGTCAACAAAATGATTTCAGTATGTCATAATTTTAACAAATCTCTACCATAAAAGAAGTTAATGAGTTCTGTGATAGACTGGTTGCCAGCCAAGGCTATAGAACCCAATTTGTCCTCTTATTTAACCTATAACTGGAGGGAAGAGACGAATTAATACCTTTCCTAAGGGTATTTGTGCGTAAACAAACGCAAGGAATTCAACTGGAATTCGAACTCGGCTCCCCGATTTGTTGTTCCGAGTCGATATCCACTGCACCACAATGCACATCCAATATATCATCAGGTTAGCATAAAAGCTACTGGATAATAAACAAATGTAAATAACAAACAAAAGTGTAAATAAAGAATTTTCTTCAATAAACACTAATCATGTATGAACTTTAATCAGTTAACAGACAGACTAGCATAAAAAAAAAAAACCCCAAACTTATTTAACACAACAATTATTTATTTCTGAACAATTTTTGTTGATGCATTTAATCCAGTGGTGAATATTAAACACAATAATCTATTATTATATAGTGAAAATTTCAGATCAACATTTAATAATTACAAATACAGGCTTACTGATCCATCTTTGTAATCATTTGTGGTAGTAGCTAAATATCTGGCATAAAAATCAGGATATATGGATTTACATTTGAATAAACCAACTCACCTGACACTGCTTATTCTATATGCCTTGTCCTTTCAGGACGTAGGCGATTATGGCCTTCCACGTCTACCTATTCCTAGTGGCTCTTAACACACTTTCTCCTGTAACACCACACAACCCCTGTTCCGTCATCCACCTGATCAGGCCCTGCAATTATGTTATCCGCTGCTTTCCCTTGTCTCTTTTTTCCCTTTTTCCCCTTTATCTGGCCTGTTAGTATCAGGTACTCAAAGCCCTCATTCCTCATTACATGTCCCAGAAACTTTAGTTGTCTCTTCCTGATGCTCAATATTAATTTCCTTTTTGTTTCCATCCTTTCCAAAACCTCATCATTGCTCACACACTCAAGTCTGTGATATCTGCAGCATCCTTCTGTAGAACCACATTTCAGCTGCTTCAAATTTTCCTTCATCTTTGATGATATTGTCCAGCATTCATTGCCATATTGAAGAACTGACATCACATAGCAATCCAGTACTCTCTTCTTTGTTTCTAATGAAAGCTTCCTGTCTCTTAATACTTTACTCAGCTTCTGGAACATGTCTTTCGCCATGCCAATTCGTCTTTGGACCTCTGTATCACACTTTCCGTCTTCTGTTAAAACACTTCCCAGGTATTTAAATTTTTGGTACCTGTTTGATTTTAGTATCCCCCACCTGTATTTGGCATTTTGGGCTGCTTTTTTGCTGATGGTCATACATTTGGTTTTCTAGAGATGGTATTTGTTCATTTACCATTAAAACTTAGTGAGAATACACTCAGGTTAGTAGTGAAAAGGAATAGAGAGTAAAATACTTAATGTAAAATTAGTGAAAGTAACAATACAACCAGGAAGAGGTTCAGATGAGCAAAAATAGTAAGTAGAAAATACAAAGTGGATAAATATCAAGTGAAATCAACTGATCAAAATAAAAAAATAAAAATAAAAAGACTGAAAGAGGACTTTCTTCTTCTAGGAAATACATACACCTCATTGGTTAATAATACAAATTAAGTCTTAACCCCACTCATTTCAGTCTGACTTACAGGTTAAGGTGAGCAATTTAATTTAAAATTTTTTCAACATTTAAAAATGTACACCTTATAACTTTCTCATAATCTAGACAATAATCATCCAAATGGATAAAAGAAAAATTATAGCTACAGACAGTTCTATCAGTTATACTTTGAGCAAAGTGAACATATTGCAAAGAATAAAAGTTAAAAATGTGTAATCTAAGAGATTAGAAATTAAACAACATGTTCAATCTTAGGTTGTTCAGTATTTTCTGTTTCATTACATATTTCACACATGCTTTTCACCCAAAATAACCCCACCTAGAAATACAGGTGCATCAGATAAATTGTCTTCGAAATTATGCAAAAATGAGAACAACACTAACATCTCAGTTTAACAGATATATTTACCAAAATTACACAAACATATTTTGAAATACTAAATAAATTTATTCAATAAATAAAAAAAATAAAAATTGCCATTAGCTTCACTCATGACCTTTAGGCAATTTCAAACTCTCTTGCAACTCTTCTGGACTATCACCTTGTTTAAGTTGATGAATGCTGCCATAATCCTTGCCTTCAGTTCAGCTTTGGTTTTTCATGGAGTTTTGTTGGTCTCTTGCTCAACTGCATCCCACACATAATCAAGGAGGTTGCAATCTAGTGAGTTAGCTGGCCAGATGTAAAGGAATGATGTGGTTGCATAAGTTGTCTGACAGGCATAACCGGGTTCTCCTGCTTGTGTGGAATGGTGTAAAATCCTGTTGTCAGACATAGGGTTTTCCAGCAGCCACCCTTTTAACCCAGGGCAGCACTAATCCTCAAGGTAGTTGATGTAAGCCTCTGTGCTAGGTCTGAGGCCCTCACCAACAAATTCAGTTCTTTCCTTATCAGAACGATCAGAGTGAATTTTCTGAGCTGATGCTTCGTAATCACCATTAGATTCATCCAACTCTTTCTGAATCCTCTGCACTGTCCTCAAATTGACACCTAAACACTCTGAAATGCGTATATTGGAGCTTCCGGCACAAATGCCAAATAATGCATCATTTTGCTCTTTTTCTCACAAATGGTGCCCAACTGACCCTACTATACTGTAGAGTCAACAAAATAAAAAGAAAACATATGTGCAAAATTAAAAATATAAAATGGCAACAATTTATCCATCAAACCTTGTAAGGAACACCCTTTATTAATTCTTTTGAGAAAGGTGTTTTATCTAAACTTATTTATAAATGGAACTTTGTGTGTGTGTGTGTGTGTGTGTGTGTGTGTCCGTTACCTATAGACTCCAAAACGGTTGAATCGATTTTCTTGAAAATTTACACAGTTGTAGTATAAGCATCTGCGGATGTTCTTAGCTAGGTTTTGTGTCGAGGTAACCACTGATAAATATCGAAAATTGAAAAATCGGGTTATTGAAGGAGTGGTTCGATTTTAATCAAATTTGATACACTCATAGACAAAGACATAAGAAACGATATTTAGAAGTTTCAAGGTTGCAGTTCTTACAATAGTGCAGAAAATCGATAATATATAATATAAAAAGGCAAGATGTTTGTGTGTGTGTCTGTTTATCTGTCTGTATGTCCTTTATACAAATCCACAATATTTATCCGATTCTCAAACTTCACACAAATATTCTTTAGGCTGAGTCTGAGCTCTAGGACCATGGATTAGTTTTAAAGCTTTCATTACATCTGAGCAACGCCGGGCTATACTGCTAGTGACTTCATAAGTTCAAACATTTACATAACACCCTAGTATATAAATATGCAGAGATATATACATGCCACTACACAGCTGTAACTAGACTGCCTTTCACTTAAGCTATATATAAAACACTAGCAGTATAGCCTGGCGTTGCTCGGGTGTAATGAAAGCTTTAAAACTAATCCATGGTCCTGGAGCTCAGACTCTTTGGACATTGGCATGAAAGACTAAAAAGCAATAGTTGCTTCCAGTTAAAGTGAAACTGTAAACTGAAAGAAAAATGAATGGATGTAAGTCAAATTTTCATTTCCTGGTATCGATATCAAATAAGTTTTTTTTCGTCATAAACTGAATTTTGAAGGCTAAATAAGTCCTCTGAGTAAATGGTATCATGGCTGAGACTAAGAACTACAATTATACCTACTTAGAACCAAACCCGAAGCAAAAACTAAAAGAAAAGGGCTGGAAAAAAAAAAAAAAAAAAAAAAAAAAAAAAAAAAAGAAAGAAAGAAATACAGACATAAAGGCAGATAAACAGACACACACACACAAACATCTTTCCTTATATATATATATATATATATATATATAAATTGATTTTCTGCACTATTGTAAGAACTACAACCTTGAAACTTCTGAGTATCGTTTATGTCTTTGTTTATGAGTTTATCAAATTTGATTAAAATCGGACCACTCCTTCTATAACCCTGATGTTTTCAATTAGTGATATTTATTTGGCAGGTACCTCGACACAAAACTTAGCTAAGAACACTCACAGACGCTTATAGTACAACTCTGTAAATTTTCAAGAAAATCGGTTTAGCCGTTTCGGAGTCTATAGATAACGGACACACACATACAAAGTTCCATTTATAAATAAGTTTAGATTATACTCTCGCATTCAACACCAAGTGCTGAAGCATTAGTATCATGCTAATGAGTATTTCCTGTACAAAATTTTACAAGACAGGCCACCCCCTTATAGCTTTTTTTTCCTTTTGGTCAGCCTATAAAAAAATTGTCCCACTAATTTGCAATTTTTGAGAACTGCCCATCAGAAAAACGTATTTACAAAAGACAATTTTAAACGTGGATTTTATTTAAAGTTAATTCTTGAAGCATACAAATTACTAATTACTGAAACTTTGTTCAGTTGGGGGGGGGGGAGGCTGTGAAAGTACCAATAGAAAAAAAAATCCCCCAAATGAAAATTTTTAAAATTCTTGCTTATAGTAATAGAATATAAATTACTCATTCTTCCTGCCCCCACCCCAAGTCAATTTTCACCAGAGTTGAAGATGGGATACAAATGAATGACTAATCACAGATGAAAATCAATGGTGTATCAACAGCTTCAAAGATGCAATTGCCATTATAATGATTAAGGTCTAATCAGGAAAGTATCATTCAAAAGTCATTATGTTATGTGCTTTTATCTTGACATATCCATGCTAACAGCTGTTTGATTTGACTTCTAGATATTGACCATCTGACAATCATTGGAGAGCAAAGATAATTAGAAATATACTATCATTCCTTTCAATAGTAAACTGAAGTAATTTAGATTTTGCTTTTTAAGTTATCTTCAAGTTTTACAGAATGAGAAAATAAATTTGCCTGGACTCACTCTACCAAATATTGTATTGTGAAAGCAAATTAATAATGCATAAAAGGAGTTGTTTTTTTTTTTTACCTTTGAAAGTGAGGTCACCTGTTCAACCAAGATCTCTACTCATTTTTGTCGACTAAATTTATCATATTGCATTACTTTGGTAATTGTATTTCATCTTTTCCATTTAAGATAATCATTGATAAAAATTACAAGTAGCATTTAAAAAAAAAATTCAATTTAGCAACAGTTAAATCCATTTTCTATTTCATTTCTATTCAGTTAAAATGAAAATTAAAAATTTTCAAGATTAAAAATAAATACAAATACTTGATGCTCTAAAGATGAATGTACTTTCAGAATACCATAATCAAGAATATGTTAGCCAATTCAATGATGAATATCATTAAAGTGTGATACTGGAGATTTGTACCACAGGTCTTTCATTCATATTAATCCTAAACTGGAGTCTTAAAAATGAGTAAAGGACAAATTTCAGAATACATGGAAAGTAAAATATAACTTTTACTAGATTCACATATATGAAATATTCTTAATTTGGCATACTGCTTGTAAATCATTATTTTAATGACCAATCATCCAAACGCTAATATTTGATTAAATACCTCCACTAATTTTTGATACCTAAGGTTTAAAATGAATTTTTAAAAATGGAAAGTATTCTTGAAGCTTTTTTTTTTTTTAACTTTGATTAAAAGTGAAATGGTTAAATTTACTTTCTAGTAAGCAAAATACTCTGGTGTATTTTAAATAAAAATTATATTTATTAGAATCAGCCATTTTCACACATCTTGACACATTTGTAAAGAAAAGTTAATTCTTGGTTTTAAAAAATGTTCTAAAAAATAAAATATACTTTTCTGAAACTTTATTTGAGAAATATTAGCTGACTAAAAAAAAAATTACTTTTTAAAACAAACAGTGGTGGTGGTTACATTATCACTTGTTAACTCATTAATCACATCAAGTACTAAAAGTTGTTGACATATTTCTATGGAGACTATCTGTTAAAACAATTTAAGAAAATGATAGGTAAGCCATTTTTTTTTTTTTTATATATATATATATAATTTTTAAGTGCTCCATAACATTAAAAATGTTGGAAAATACTCTCTGTAACCTTGTTTTAGGAATATTGACTTTAAATCTATGATAGTCATCACTCTTATTTTCTAACAATGTTGTGTATAATTGTTCATACTTTAAAAAAAGAATATTATATATTTTATACGCAAAATATAAAAATTATTTTTAAAATCTTGGTGCAAAATGATTTGCATTAAGCTTTCCAATTTTTGATTAGTAAATATAGTTTTCACTTAATATTATCACCTAACTGGATTTAAGTAATGCAGAATTTTAAAAGATTTATATATTATTAAAATTTTGTAAAAACATTGTACACAATTCTTGTAAAAAATTATTATTCATTTAAAAAAAAATTTTTTTTCGTAACACAACAGTGGCCTTTTAATCTTATTTATAAAAGCAATTCTAATAGAATAATGTCAGTTTTATCGCATCTTTCATTTTATGGTTCAGAGTAGATATTTGGGAAGTGAGTAATAGTTTGAAAGAAAAAAAATTAATTTTTCAAAAATCCATGAAATTAAGTTTGTTGCCGGGGGGTGGGGAGTGCACACGTGGGAAAAAAAAATAATAATTTGTGAATAAGTCCTGAAAGTTCCATTAAGAACCAACAATTATTTGATTTTTGCAAGAATTTCTAAATGTGTTTTTCACTGGGAAAAAATGCAGAAACACATATCATAAATATTACAGACTGCTGATATAAAAATAAAAGATTTTTAACCTAAATTTTGAACACACTGGAAAGGATGAAAAAAAATTTTTTTTTTAAATACTTTGATAATTCCTCTTAATAATCAACATTTTGACAATAAAACTTAGTTTTTATTAAGTTTGATTTTTTTCATTATGCTATGCTATTTTTCAATGAAAAAGTGGAGGTACCTATATCTGATTATTCAAATAAAAGTTTTTAACCTGACAGGAAAAAAATAAAAATGATCATTTGGTTAGATCTTGGCAAGTGAGTTAGGTCAATAACTTTTTAGCACATCTCACATTTTACACTCACACACATTGTAAACACAGGAATTAACACTATATGGCAAATGTCAGTTTCACTCCTCAAGACAATATTCACAATACTTTTACACTGATATACCAACATTCATGGGTTAGCAGTATGTAAAGGTAAGAGTAGGTGGTGCTACCTTACTTTGTGCCCAAACTTATATTGGTTACACTCTGGTGAATCAGTGTGAAAACTGGCTGAGCAAGTTGACATGAATTATTAGAGTTCAAGTATGAGAGCAGGTGCTAAATGAAGAGGATATGTTTCTCAAACTGTTGATGTCATGTGTATGAAGAGTACCTGATAGAAGGATCATTATACACAGTACAATGACTGACTACCATAAGGTCTTAATAATTGTAACCAGGGACATATGGCTAGATTGTCAGACAAGCAACATTGGCTCAAATCTCACCTAGACTATGCAGAAGGTACCAGATGCATATCCAGCAGGTCATTTCAGCATTCTTTAGCTTGGATGGGATATGGAAATGCAAAATCAATCACATGGTGCCCCTGTTAATATCACAAAACTGAACACAGCACTTTATCTGGGCATATGAAGTTGCTAATTGAATCAGAAGACTGGCAATATTTGGCATGATCCAGTGAATCAGGTTTCCAGTTGTTCTAGGCTGATAGTAGGTTGTTCTGATGCTTGCTTTGAGGAGCATTTAGAAGCATAATGTGATTACCATATTCACTAGACATGAGCCCAGCCAAGCAATTATGGGACATAGTAGAGGTCTATTTTCTTGAAAGATCTTGCACTTGCAAATAACTGAAAGTTGTGAATGACATCAAGATGACATTTCCCAACATCTCTCCAGCAAGGGAATCAGTGTCATGCAGAGTTACTGCAATTTATTGGGCTAGAGGAGGTTCTAAGTACCCATTCCATAACTTTTTTTAAAAAATCAATTCATGCCAACCAAAGCAATAACACCACTAAGATGCAAGGAGCTACTGGAAGCTAAAGAGAAAGAAAAGTATTTAGAAGTAACAGGAAACTCAATAATAGCATAAATTTCAGAGTTTAGGCAGAAATATTAAAAGTATACAGTTGAAGAATTTAGAAGGAATCGGAAACCCAATCTTAGACAGGAAATAAAAGATAAACCTTTAATTCTGTTCAAAGGACTGGAGAGGAGTGACAACCAAATGATGTAAGAGAAAAGATGTAAAAAACTGTTATTAAAGAATCAAAGATTGCAATGTCTGACTCAAACTTGAAAATATTGTTCTAAAGTGGAATATTGCTTCTTTAGAACCAAAAATTGGTTCAGGCTAATTTAAAAGAAATTTAGTTTTTTTATTGATGTTTCTGCATACTAGCCATGCCTGTTTTCATAATTTTACAATTACCAGATTGTTGCATGCTAAAAATGACAACTCCTTGTTATAGCTGATCAATTCATTGTCCATATTTGACCAATAGGATGTTTCAGGAGAAACTTGAAATCCTGCTTCAAATCCTATTTTTATTTAGTTGTATACATTAAAAAAAAAAATACACCGCTAAGCCTAATCTATGCATACAACAATTTTAGTGTCTTCACTTGACAAAAGCAAATTGGTGATTTAAATTCTCTAAGGAGTCCTGCTTTTTAACTAAATATGAAGAGGCAAATATTTTGAAATTTCATAAAATTAAGTGAGGGGAAAAAATATATATAACAAGATTTTCTAAAAAAAGAAATAATTCCTAAAATATGTTCATTTGTGAATATGTCCTAAAAGTTTCATAAAAATCTGACAATTATGCAAGAAAAACAAGATTTGTTTGTTTTTTTTAAACCAAAATTTTGAATGCGCTAGAAAGAATGAAAAAATTTAATAGAACAATAAAAAAAAATACTTTGGTCTTTCCTCTTAATAATAACAAACATTTGTTTTTATCAAGTTTGGAGACTTTTTTATCAAAGCATGCTCTTTTTCAGCAAATTTTTACAAGTAGCTAGATATAGCAGTAAATACTGAATAACCTTTCCATAAATGAGGAAAATAGGAGAAGCAGCCAAAATGTGGTTCTACAGGATACTGAAAACTCCATGAACAGAGTGAATAGGCAACAAGGAAGTATTTAAGAAAATGACAACAGGAAGAAAAGTTCTACTCAGAATCAGGAAAAGCTAGCAGAAATTCCTTGGATCTAATGAAGTATGGCTTCAAAACTTACTCTTCACTGTGCATATTGAGGGCAAGAGAGATTAGGAAAGGCAGTGAGCCACTTATTTGACAAGCTTCTGTGAATAAATGGTAGAATAGCAAGAGAAGGCATTAGCAAAAGGAGAAAAATTGCTAATGGCAACACAAAATAGCAAGTTGAATGTCAGGCTGACAACGTTTCAGTACTCACTCTCAAATATTAGGACCTTGAATAAGTTCTTACTGTTTTTCAACAGATGGTGTTCACAGAACTGCATGCATGTAGTTTCAGATAGTAATGCATATATAATGAAGTACTATAAGCAAGCTTGAAATTCAGTGTATATAAACAACTTTGTAATCATTAGATTTTGTGTCAATGAAAATTTATTTGCAAGGATTTTTACTGCACTACTTTATTCAAAAGAAATCTGCAGCTGAAGTGCACTGAATTCTTGTTAAAACTTACGGTGACCATGGTCTCCCAGAAACAACACGCAGAGATTGGTTTAGATGCTTCAAAAATAATGATTTTGATGTTGAAGATAAAGAATGTTCTGGCACACTGAAAATGTTTGAAAACAAAGAATTGGAGGCATTACTCATGAAGACTCATGTCAGGCACAAGCTGAATTTTAGGAGTTGATTACACAACAGTTTTGAAACATTTGAAAGACAAGGACATTGGGTGCCATATGAGCTGAAGCTGAGAGATGTCAAATGGCATCTTGTCACATGTGAACAGCTGCTAAAACAGCAGAAAAGGAAAGGCTTTTTTTACATCGTATCATGACCAGTAATGAAAATGGATACCTTATGAAAACCCTAACTATAGAAGATCATGTGATAAGACCAGGATGAGTCAAGATTAGCAACAAAGCCAAATATCCATTGTTCGAAGATTCTGCTCTGCATTTGGTGTGATCAGTTGAGTGTAATTTATTATGAGCTGCTCAAACCGACTGGACATTGGTATCAACTACAACTGATGCATTTGAGCCAAGTATTGAAGAAGAAAAAAAAAAACAGCCACTATATGAGCAAAGACATGACAAAGTGATTTTACAATATGACAACTAGGCCACATGTTGTGAAATGGGTGAAAATCTACTTTGAAAGTCCTATCCCATCAGCCGTATTCACCAGACAATGCCTTATCTGATTATCATTTGCTCCAATTGATGGCATACGGCCTGGTTGAGCAGCACTTTCATTCATATGAAGATGCTAAAAAAAAAATAGGTTGACTCATAGGACATGTTTTTCTAATGTGGAGTTCAAACACTGCCAGAAAGATGGGAAAAAGTAGTGGCTAGCAATGGACATTGCTTTTAGTGACATGTTTTTAAGTTTTGTAAATAAAAAATTATTTTTCATGAAAAAATGAAAACTTATTCAAGGTTCTAATATTAAATAAATAAAAAGCATTCAGCAAGAAGGCACAATCCCGAAATAAGATTACCTGTGATATCACGCAATGAAATTGCAAAGGTTGGTTAATTCAAAGCTTATACTAAAAACAAAGAAAATGTTGCAGGATTGAGATTTTTCTATTAAATATGAAATCCCTAAAATGGGAAAGAATCTAGAATCAACAAGGCATTTAAAAAAATACCATAAAAAGATTCAGTTTGGCAGAAGGCACCAGGACACAAGCTATAGATTAGATTACAAGAACAATGATCAACAGATTGATACAAAATAATAAAAAAAATAATCCTTAAAGCATACAAGGAACAAAGAAAATATTGTAAATAGATAAATAAAGGGAAAAAAATGCAAAGATTCAGCTCAGCTATATTATTCTAAAATAGATTTCCTGAGATCCATATAAAACAAAAAACTGGATTGAAAAAACAAATTCATTGACAAGTAGAAGGCTGATGCAAAAGAAAAAAAGTGAGGCATGATAAAAGCAATTTTGTAACTGTAAAGTGAAAAATCAATACAGCATCATTTTATCTTCACTAATTTAACAGTTATGTTTTGCTTATAAGGAATATCTTGGTGTATTTCATTGATAAACTGCTTATTTTTTTAAAAAATAAGCTACCTTCTAGTAACTCAAAATTCAGTTTTCAGCAACAAGATGTCATAGTGAATTCAAAGTCAACAAATATGACAATTTAATGCTTCTCAAAAATTATACTCATAGTTTTTTGAACAGTAGCTAGAAACAAAATTTTCAGATTTACTAACAAGAGTTTGTTACTAAGACAACAAAATTTGAAAATTCCTGACTGTGTACACATATTTTTTAAGAAAAGTGAGGATGGAAAATGAAATTTATAAACAAAAAAATACATTTTATTTTCAATAACTTGTTTCAAACTTAAATCATTTTTTTTTAACATGCTGTCATGACATTACAAATCTTGTAACTCATTAGGGTTGCAGACATACCCCAGCAGCAGTGATATGCTCAAGATATAGTAGCCTAATAGAGTGCATCTCTCATCAGATTGGTTTTAAATTCACTTTGCTTTCTATATTGGTTGCCTCAAGTCCATAGCTGAAGAGGGAAAAGAGATGGATTCAAACATTTCTCAAGAATATTTGTGTGAAAGTGAATGTAATGGACTATTGGAATTCAAACTTGTCTCTCTTGCTAACCATTACACTACCTGTACATCAAATTATTATGAGCAACTTCCTTTTTATCCATTTTTGGAATCTTAGCACAACACATTTCAAAATACTATTCCATGAGAGTATAAATGATTAGGGATAAGAAACAAAAATAAAATTAAACTGTCAGAATATTTTATGCAAATCAATGTTTGCACAATAATATTGGTATTCTTTCATATGTTGTGACCATTCAGGACATGAACTCTCCACAGCTTTTTATTCCCTGTTCAGCTATCAGGTTAGACAAGTTTGTTAGGTAGTTAATTTCCTAAGTGCGGCTTAGATGTAGCATGAGGCTGAAATTATGGGGTACTCAGTGAACATCAAGCTCACTATTCAGTTGTAATGTGTTCTAGCAAGACAAGCTTGCTAACCATTACACCATGTTAGGCTAATCAGTGTTTCCCTCCTCCCCTCTTGAATTCAATATGCCCTGCAAGTGTCAAACGCTTTTCTTGAAATTTCAACTGTCTTTCTGATACTGTCATTTTAGCTATTATTGGTTAGAATTTTCAAGATACATGATAAATATACCATGTGAAATATAATGCAAGAGTTGCCAATAATAGTAAGATATTTAATAACAAAATAGAAATATTTTGATTATAGATATACAGAATGCTAAAGATCACAAGAAAGAAATAACTTCAAAAGTGAAATGAGATATTGTAAACCTATTGAAATTGAAAAAGTTGAATAGTGGTCACAGAACAATCAAAAAAGAAATTAAAAATGGGTAAATAAAAAAATAAAGTAGCTTTAAAAATGTCATAAAAAGATATTTGAGAAAAACGGGTAATAAGCAAGAAAAGTGAATTGACCCGCTAGAAAAGATTGAGAAATGGAAGAAAACGATTAAAAAAAAAAAAAAAAAAAAAAAAGAAATGGCAGAGAATGAGAAATAGACCAAAAAAAAAAAAAAAAAAAAAAATGAAAGAAAAAAAAAAAGCAATAAAGTGAGACTAGATGCAACCAATGTAAAATATGTAAATGATAGATGAGAAAGTGGAGTGAAGAGAGGAATTTCTCTTATTCTTCTTATGAAATGGGTTACAAGTATTTTTTGTCTGTAACTCGAAATCTGAAGTTAAATTCACCTTGCAACAAAAATCTATTTCACAAAATCAATGTCAAACAAAAAGGTCACATAATTTAAATAACTGCAAACATTTCTGCAGCAAGATTCTACGACTCTTAGTAATTTTTTCTTTATTTATAGATAAAATTTAAGCTTTAGTTCATACATAATTCAAATGTAGAAAAAATACTTTACAGGAAGAAAACAACTAATATGTTATGAGTTACTAATGGTATTAAAAACAAAAAAGATAGGTAGCTAAAAATGTATTTCTTCTAATATATAGCAACACAATGGAAATTCATATATTGTAGCATTTAAAATAACAAGGCTAATAAATATTTATGGCTTGTGATAGTTGAGTTTGCAAGTAAATGAATGTATAAATGTTTAAATCTTGCTCAATAGGGAGGATGGTCTAAATTTTTACAATTGTAATGGAGTCAGAATAAATTTAAAGGTTAAGATTTATTCTACCTTGTTGGTACTTGTTACACATTGTATAATAGTCCACTTGTTTATATAGGTTAGATGAACATCGTCTATTGTGACTATTCCATTTTATAACAAAGAGGTGCGATTGGTATCAAGTACTTTTGATAATACATTCTCCCCCACTGACCTATTTATTCATAGGAAATGAAGTTCTCTTATCAATCTGGCTTTCTGCAGGTTCTTTGGGGGTGTCTTGATTTGTTCTCGGCATCCATCTCCAACCTAGGCTCCTCAGGATCTGACAACATTTTGGAACTGTCTTGTTTGACTTCTGGCTAGAAGATTTTGCACTTAAAATGCTGTAGTTTTCTTCAGCTGCTTGGTGTTTGAAGATTGGATATTTGTCTCAGATGTTGGGTGAAGCTGTTTTCGTGGTACTGGCCGGTTGTCAGAACTAGAGTCTGATTAGACTCTGTAGGAATAACTAGATTCGTTTTGTAGGGACTTTGAACTTGATGTATATGGTGCTAGATCATCTAGGTAGGTCAGACTGGTTATGTGAACCTAGAGTTTATGTCCCTCTGAAGTTATACATTTAGATACATTCCCTGCCAGAGTTAGATCCATTAAGGAGACAGTAGATTGCTTTTCCTCCAAATTTTGGACCCATGCATATTGGGGATTCGCTTCAATTAGTTCTACCTCACCCACTAATGGGTCATGTTTACTGTGGCAACCATGGTGTTTTAGTAAAACTGTTCCAGGTTGTGTGAGCCATGAGGGGAGTTAGATACCTGCCAAGCTTTGTCACGTGAACAAGAAGAACCTTATGTGGAGCAGTGTTTGTCGCTGTACAAAATAGAGTCCTAATAGTGTATAAGGCCTTGGGGAGAAGACTTTCCTGATTGATCTCTTGTGATTTGTGGCCACTACCTGTACTGTCTTCTATATTAAATCACTGCATCTTTTCACTGTCTGTTGCCTTGGGGATCATAAGGAGTTGTTAGACTTACAGCCAATTTTCGTTCATGCAAAAATTGCTCGAGTTTGTCTGACATAAAAGCAGATCCACAATCTGAGTGGATATATGCGAACACCCCCCCAAAAAAGAAGAGACCTTGAATTACTGTTGCAGCCATTATGTCTGGGCAGGGGATGATGAAGATAAATCTTGATTACTTGTCTATTATTGTGAGCATGTATTTATTTTTTGTTTTAGAGGTTAACAGGCTCTTAAAATCCAGGTTAAGCCTTTTGAAAGGTTGTGTGGCCTTAATGAGTGTTGATAGAGAGGGTTTGTAGAACCATGGCTGGTTTTCTGTGCACATCCGACAAGAGTGTGTAATTCTTTTTACGTCTTCAACAAAATATGACAAGTTACTGCTCCTGACTACATGGATCATTCTTGTGATGCCTGGGTGGCATAATTCCTTGTGTATGTCCTGAAGATCTGAGCTGATTACAAGACTATATACCCTTGAAAATGCATTGACCACAGCATTGTCCTTACCAGGGCAATAAGTAATGTCGAATGAGTAGCAAGAAAGTCCCATTCTTCATCTCACTACCTTCTCGTCTTATTTCTTTTTTTGTTTTGCTCGTTGTTTTTGAGTTAAACATAAACAAGATTTTTGATCAGTGATCAGTTTAAAATGCTGACTGATCAGATAATGCCTGCATTTTTGTAATGCCTCAGCTATGGTGTACGTGTCTTTTCCTATTGTCCTTGGAAAAAAAAAGGTTACAGGACAACCAGATTGTCCAAGTGAGGCAGCTATTGCACAGTTGGAGGCATCCGTTCCAAATACTAGAGGGATAGAAGGATCCACCACAGAAATAGCAGAATTAACAATGTCCCTTTTCATGCTTTGATGGAGGACAGAATAAAGGAAAAGTAGATACTTGTGTCAATGGGTGTATGTATTTAAAAAAGACGCAACACATTCAGAGTAGCGGGCAAACATACCAAGGGTTCATCATAAGGTGGGCATGTTTCCAGAGATTGGTAATTCCATTAGGAGTTTCAGTCACTCAGGATCCAGCATCATGGTACCATTTTTGATGATGTATCCCAATAGCTTGATGCTTTTCAAATTGTTGGAACCTTTTTTCACTGTTTAAGGCCAGATTGTATTTCTTTATGGTAAAATTGTTTGAGGTTGTGGTCATGTTCAGCTTAATTATGGCCAGATACTGTGACATTATCTATATAGGCAACAGTACCCTTCAATTTTTCATTGGACATGATTTCATCTATAACCCTCTGGAAGATAGCCACCCCATTTGTCATCCCAAAAGGGATTCAGTGGAACTAGTATAAACAAACACAGGCCTTAAATGCCATGTAGGGCTTATCCTCTGGCTTGATAGGTACCTGATGGTAGGCAAAAAGAATTTCAACATAAGAATGTTGTTTTAGGAAACTGTGACCCAAAATCACATTGCAGTAGAGGTTTTTCATCACATATAATTTGATGCCTTGATAGGAGTTTCCCTTTGGATTAACCATGCAGCATCCAATTATATGGGAGGATAAATTGGAATTTGTGATTGATATTTGATTGGAACAAAGAAAGATTTGTTCGCTTTCTGATCAGTCAGTAAAGTGCCATACGTGATACACGCTTGGGCGATCATGTCTCAAAAGAGACATGACTGACTGGGCAGAAGATTATCCCGCAGTAGGTTGCCATTGCTTTCTGCGGTAGACTGGTTGCCGACCAAGGCTATAGAACCCAATCTGTCCTGTTATTTAACCCATAACTGGAAGGAAGAGACGGATTAATACCTTTCCCAAGGGTATTTGCATGTAAGTGAATGCAATGAATTCGACTGGAATTTGAACTTGGCTCCCCGAGTTCTCGTTCCGAGCCGATATCCACTGCACCTACACTGGCATCAATAAAATTTTCTTAAGTGCCAGTGTCAATAAGAGCATGGATAAACTATCTGTTTATTTTAACCTTCACAATTCTCTTTGAGAGGCACCCAGGGAAAACAGTTGCTACTGTAATTGGTGATACTGTAGTAGTTGAACAGTTTTTTTGTAAAAAAGATGATTGGCAAACTCTAAAAAAATATTCCCACTTACCACACTTGTGACATCTAATGTCTCAAGTTGGACAGGATGAATGATAATATATACAGAGACCACAAAAGTAGCATTTGATCCCAGCTGAGGCAGCAATAATAAGTTGTTTATGATCATTTGAAGGGAGTATTTTATACAATGAGAGAATTTTGAACCTGAAGAGGTTGAGTTTTGTTTTGTATATCAACCTCTGTGGGTTATTTAATGCCAAAAAGGTGGGGTTTTAAGGTACATTTTTAAATGTTCAGTTATAGTGGGAAGGTTGATTTAGTCAGATTTTGATGAAAAAAACATTTATTTTTTATTTTTGGAAACTGAAGATGTCTTCTAGTTTTATATTAAAAAATGTACTGCTGGTAATAATTCTTTTTCCTTCAAAAATGTATTGTTGGTAATATTTTTCGCTTAAGAAATCTATTTTTATGTATATACTAGCAGTATAGCCCGGCGTTGCTCGGGTGTAATGAAAGCTTTAAAACTAATCCATGGTCCTGGAGCTCAGACTCTCTGGACGTTGGCATGAAAGACTGAAAAGCAATAGTTGTTTCCAGTTAAAGTGAAACCGTAGACTGAAAGAAAAATGAATGGATGTAAGTCAAATTTTGATTTCCTGGTATCGATATCAAATAAGTTTTTTTTGTCGTAAACTGAATTTTGAAGGCTAAATAAGTTCTCTGAGTAAATGGTATCATGGCTGAGACTAAGAACTACAATTATACCTACTTAGAGCCAAACCCGAAGCAAAATCTAAAATAAAAGGGCTGAGAAAAAAAAAAATACAGACATACAGGCAGATAAACAGATACACACACACAAACATCTTGCCTTATATATATATATCGATTTTCTGCACTATTGTAAGAACTGCAACTTTGAAACTTCTGAATATTGTTTCTTATGTCTTTGTCTATGAGTGTATCAAATTTGGTTAAAATCGGACCACTCCTTCTATAACCTGACTTTTTCAATTATCGATATTTCTTGGGGGTACCTTGACACAAAACTTAGCTAAGATCACTCGCAGACACTTATAGTACAACTGTGTAAATTTTCAAGAAAATCAGTTCAGCCATTTCAGAGTCTATAGGTAACGGACACACACACAAAGTTCCATTTATAAATAAGTTTAGATTTCTATAAAAGTATTTTTATACTTTCATAGTGTTTTGACCCCAGTTTGGGAGGTTTAACTATTTGCCCATAACTGGAACCCTAACAGGTGCTACCACTCAGGGTCAGGGTGAACCTGGGAACAACAACAACAATTAAGAGGTGGTTCTGTGCTCCTCACAACCTCCCAATAAGAGAGGCCTTGTTGCCGGCTACAGTTTACCGTCATACCCAGGGCATGAATCTGAAGAGAAGGGGCAGAAATAGCAGCCCCTAAAGTATCAGATTGTAAATAGAAAACAGATTACTTCTGTGCCATGTTTAATCTTAGGGCTTGTTCATACACTGTTGACAAGTCTAGGTTTTTATTCTCTAGTAGTCTTATTTGGTTAGACTGTATTCCGTTAATGAATGCATCCTGTGATGAAAACGTCTCTCACTTATTTTGCAGTTAATCCTGTAAATTTACACTCACAACCTAATGTCTTTAGAATCTGAAGGCACTGCTCAAGGCTTTCCTCTGGCTATTGATGCTCGATAACAAGTGTCAAGAAATATGGTATTCTTTTTCTTAACAAACATGATCTCTAAAATATCCATGGCAGTCTTTTTAATTTTCACAGTCAGACAAATTTCTTAAATTGGAGTTGAAACAGTGCAATAGAAGAGTAAATTTTTCAGTACCTGTTAAAGACATGTTTAAAAACAACTGCATGCTGTGAAGAATCTTTTGAACATTTTTCTTCAATGATGCCATTTGTCAGTAGAATCCAAGTCAGATGTATTGAGGTCCAGACAATGTTCCATAACGAAGTAGAATATATATATATATATATGATTAATAGATAATTTCTAATTTCAAAGCACTAACACACACGTATGTATCTCCAAAGAAATGCAATACCTAAGGTTTAAAATGAATTTTCAAAAATGAAAACTCTTTCTTGAAGCTTTTATTCTAGCTTTATTTCCAATAGGCAAAAACAAATCTTTATTTGAGGAATATTAGCTGATTTAGATTTTAATCTGATTTGAAACAATATGAAGCAGTGCAAAAATTAATTTCATTAAAAAAAAAAAAAAAAAAAAAAATTTACTAGGTTTCCTAAATAAATATTTCTAAAATACTTTTATTCATTTGTGAATAAGCTCTAAAAGCTTCATAAAAATCTGACATTTGATTTTTGCAAGAATTTCCAAATCAGTGTTTTTCACCACAAAAAAGATGCCAAAATTTCTTATATTAATCTTTGGTCTCCCTTGCTGACACAGGAAAAACAATATCATACACAAGGAGGTTCTAGACAGAGTCTGGGCACCCCTAATTTCTGATATTTGGAAGTAGATTAGACAAAATGTGTTTTATATATTACATAAAAGTATGCATATACTTGTTCTTCTCTTTGTGCATTCCAATATATTATATTCCTCATATACATCTATATACAAATATCAACCCCCTATCTCTTTTTAGTAGACAGACTTACATCTTTGTGAGAAGTGAATTTAATGGATTCAAACCCAGCTATCAGATTTCACATTCTGAGCCACTTATCCATTATACCATCTGCACAATTTTGCTTAATTAAAGCAGGTTTTAGACTGTTAGATTATATTTTTTTATCAATTTTAGTCATCTAAAATTAACAATGACTATGCCAGCATTTTTCTGTTGACTGAAAAGTTTAAACCCAGTAATTAAAAATCTGAAAAAAATAAATAAAATAAAATAAAAGTAGCCATTACAGAAAGATAAGATTTGACAAAAATGAGTAAATTTAATTATGACTCAACTTAATTTTGAAAAATATGATTTACAGAGAAAGATAAATTTGTTTATATCAGATACCTGATAGCAGTCAAATCAGTTCAAAGGTCAAATGGACATTTAGTCAACTTTTCTAACCTATAAGTGATGAAAAACCCATTTAAATTTATAAGCATTGCATACTACAGCTGAAATAGACATGGCCAAAAATGCTATTACCTACAATGGAAAAAGTCTATTCTCAACATTAGAACATCACAATGTAAAATCCAATATTTATTCAAGCTAACAGACAGGAAGTAATTTGAAAATCTCATCAGTAACAAAATTTCAAATTGAACTCCTCAACAGATCATTAATAAAGCCTGTTCTAATAATCTTTTACTCTTTACTAATGAGTGTTAAGAGAAAACATGACTCAACAGGAACTTAAAATTAAAAACACACAAGAAAAGGACACTTGAACAGTATGAATATGGCGTGTTTGTATAAAAAGTGAACAAGTATGTTTACATTTCATCAGGGTTTTGTGAACTAAAATTTTGGAAGGATTTCCACATTTGTTACCGGTTCTCTCATGTTGATTGCATGAAATGAATATCCGTCAGGTCTGAGCAATGTTTTAAAGTGGGGAAGAGTGTGCACATTACCAGCATCTACTTTAAACAATGCTAATGAGTTGTGATACTGACAGTAATACTTCCATAACTGTAGTTTTTGTTTTTGTTTTTTTACTCTTCTAAATGACACATCAATCAATAAGTCCCAGGCCTGACATATAGATGGTGCCACTAATAAAAAAATACATATGTTGTACCCTAACTTTCAAATGGTACATCACACAGTTTGGGCCTAATCGAATTATTAGTTTACAAATTACAGATATTTAAGTGAAGCTACTGTCGCAAATTTTCAAAACAATGGACAAATCTGAATTTTGTGTGTTGATAACACAGCTTTCTGATGGGAAAAAAATACTTTTCAAGCAAAGCAATGGCTTAAGTTATTTGGACTCTTCTTCATCAGAAACAACAGTTAAAAGATAGTATGCTGACTTTAAACGAGGTCATACAGACACAAATGATGCTGAATGCTCAGGTCACCCAAAATTGGAAGTTGTCTCGAAAAACACAAAAAAAAAAAAATCCACAAATTTGTTTTGGCCAATTGTAGTTGCTTGAGATAGCATAAGAGTTGAACATATCAGAAGGCATTGTATTCACCATTTTGCATGAACATTTGTCAATGAGAAAGCTGTGTTCAAAGTGGGTGCCGCATTTGCTTACAGTCAATAAAAAAAATTTTTAAAAATGCATTGACGATTCAGAGCGTTGTTTGCAACTGTTTCAACACAAGGAGTTTTTGCATAAATATGTGATAATGGATGAAACATGAATCCATCACTTCAGTCCAGAGTCAAATCAGTAATCAGCTGAGTGGACAGCAGCAGGTGAAAGCCATCCAAAGCGACCAAAGATGCAAACATCAGCAGGCAAGGTTTTGGCCTTTGTATTTTGGGATGCACAAAGTATTTTGTTAATCGATTACCTTGAGAAAGGAGGAGCAATCAATAGCAAATACTATATAGCATTATTGGTGCGTTTGAAAGAAAAAATTGCCAAAAAACAGCCACAAATGAAGAAAAAAGTGATCTTTCACCAAGACAATGCACAGTGTCACAAGTTGATTGCACCGATGGCAAAACTGCATGAATTGCACTTCAAATTGCTTCCCTGTTTGCAGACCTCAAGAGAATGCTCTAGGGAAAAAAAATTAGGCTCCAATGAAGAATTGATGTTGGAAACTGAATCTGTCTTGCAAATAACCCAGACTGGT
Source organism: Ascarosepion bandense (assembly GCA_037127315.1). Lineage (NCBI taxonomy): Eukaryota > Metazoa > Mollusca > Cephalopoda > Sepiida > Sepiidae > Ascarosepion > Ascarosepion bandense. The sequence continues at coordinate 3,337,205 of JBBBDQ010001319.1, forward strand.
TCTATAGCATTGGGTGGCAGTTGGTCTAGGAGACAGAATACTCTAATTCAAACCAGCCTGAGGAGGATTGGGCTTCGTCCGGATGTTGTACCCAAAGAAATACTTCTACTGTAGCTAAGTATGTGTGGTGCCCTCATGGCTCTAATGAATCATGGTAATAATAAAAAAAAAAAAAAAAAAAAAGATGGAGGCTGAAAAGTACTTGAATCAACTAAAGGATAAAAAAAAAAAAGTATATATATATATATATATATATATATATATATATATATATATATATATATCTCCTGATGTTTAGAGTGAATATTTGATTAAATTTAAAGTAAATCAGCTCTTCACCTAATACTGTGATACTTGTAGAATTTTTTGCAATGTAAAGTTTGTTTTTAAAAAATTTGAATGATTTACTATTAAATGATGACAGGATTTTATGTTTCTTGCTTCTCCAGTTATTTTCTATACTTGCTTATTAATTTGCATCCAATACTACAACGATCTTAATAGGATCGTATTTGTAGAGCTTGGTCAAAAAAGACAAAAAATAACAGAAGTTAATTTAGAGCAATTAGAACTTTAACCTTCATACCAGAATGAGCTGATGTTGTAGAAAACAAGGTCCATACCTGGGAGACAAATGTACAATTCACCCTGACCTATCAAGTAGACTTTTCTATGGACAGCCCTATTTATTACACATCAAGAGGTGGGGGTTTAGAAAAGGTGCCTGAAACAGTTTCTCTCTCACTCATCAGATGATTTACCAAGATCAATGGTTATCTTTCACAAACGGTCATACAATGCAAACAATGATTTCATATTAAATGGAAATGACCTTTGAAACTTGCCTGCTGGAACATGAGAATGGTGCATGAGAAAAACATTAAAGCCAGAGCAGAATGTCATTCTGTCTTAATTGCTAGAATTTGCCATGCTGGATACCAATATCACTGCTTTCAGTAAGGTGTGATTACCAAAACAACTCATAAGAGCATAAAGCAAACTATACACTATATTGGTCAGGCATGCCACAAACAGAAGTAAGGCTTCCTAGAGCATGATTTACACTAAGAAGCACCATAGCTTCTCAGCTTATTCAATGACTACTTCCAAAACACCATTAGCATGTGAATTAAAAAAAAAAAAAAAAAAAAAAAATCATCCAAGTGGACCCAGTAGAGAAATATCACCTGTATCACCCAACAAATGTTCCAAGGATGTATAAATTATAAATGTTGCTAGAGTAGGCCAAAACTATGACACATATGTGTTCTCAAGAGGTATGAGGTGGAAAGGTGCAGAACAAGAACTGCATTACTACCAGGATATACCAGTAGAAAGATGGGCTAGAAACCACATGAACATACTAGCTCTTCAGAATATGTCCTTGTATGACAAAGGATACCAAAACTATGATAATACCCAGTGTAGAATGTCAGATGCCATACCTACAAATTCAGTTTTCATTTCAAGCCAATAGTAGTAGAATGGTGAAAAGACCATTTCAGTTCTAAGAGAAGTTGGAATCCTGCCTAGAAATTTTTAACTGCCCAAAGAACACTTCTCTTGATGCCATCTGTAATCACATTAAATCAGCCAGTCTAAAAACCACAGAAATCAAATCTACTGGTCAAAGAAAAGAGCCACATTAATCATACCAATGAGAGAAAATCATATTTGACTAAAAATGTCAGACCTTCAGATATGATCTAAGTACAATGCAAATTGAGTGTGTGTGGGAGGAAGCACCATTGTACTGACATTAGTGATCTCAAGTGTTTTATCAAACTCTAAAAGGAGTATATGATCACAGGTGCTAAGCCCCAATTTAATTAGGCAACTCAGTGCACCATATCAAGAGAGATTTCAACAGAATAGCTGTACATCAAAATGGTCTTCATGAAAACACTGGAATCTGCAATTAAATGCATCCAGAAACAACCAATTAAACTGGACTCAGATGTGGTGAGAAAACAAAGTAGTAAAAATATAGCAAAGTTGCAGGTGTTAATGAGCCATCAGTTAATTGGAAACAAAGCAGCCTTTCCTACAGGAAATGCTCTACAAATTCTTTGTCAGGTATTGACACCAACATTTCAATTAAAGTCATAACCCTTTACAAAAATAAATGGCAATAATGATAATAGTTGTTTCCTTATAAAGAAACATTCAGCATTCATTGACCAAGCAGCTATGGCTACTATCAGTTGAAATTTATAAAATTTTTCTAATAAAACAATTTTTCATGGAAATTCTGTCTAGCATTGATAGAAGCTTCATTCTTTGCCTTTTGCTTGAGGTAGTGTGAACCATCAGCATCATGATTATATCATCATTCTCTCCAAGTTAGATGAGCTATCCATTTTGATTGTTGATACTTTTAAAAGTCCAAGTAATATAATTTGTCATTTGATAGTCCTTTGTGATTCTATAGCACCAGTACACAAGGTTTGAAGAATGATGATTCTCATTACATTCAAAGCCATTTATAACCATTAATCTGAGTAGTAATTGTATACAGTTGGTGGTTTAAATGTTTCTGAATGAGTTTGATACCATGCATGACATCCATATGAAAGTCTTGATATGACAAGAGGACTTAAGAATATGATCCTTTTATGCTAATGTTTTGTAGCAATGTGTGGTGTTGGGGAAAACTACCCTTAGTCCAGTCATGTCTACATTCATTCATTTCCTCATCTCCAATACTAAATTTGTTATAGTTGATTCATATGTTGAGGTATTTACAGGATTTGTATTTACTCATTTCACAACCTGAATTTTTTTTAAGGGTAAGTCAGACCGCTCAAATTACTAGAGAATCATCACTGCTTTTCACTGCAGGCAGAATCCTTGTATGAATACTGATAAAGAGATTAATCATTAAAATCAGATCATCTTGAGAGTTAATGAAATTTCAGACTAATAACATGACCGCCAGTCTCTGCCTAAAGGCAAATTCAAGAGAAATATTTCAAATAAAATAAAGGATGTACATTGCTTTTGCTGACTTGACAAAGGTGCTCAGTATAAGTAGGTCAATCCTAGAGTTAATCATGGAAAAATTGCCATGATTTTGCCCAGCAAAATTTCTCATGATCATCTAATTCTATGAGGCACAACTTGGGTAATTTTGATAAGAAATTGATTCATTTCTTCATTTTCTGTGGCTTATCAACACTTTGCAGGTTATTTAAAAAACATTTTTAGATTGCAATATTGTTTTTTTTTTTTTAGATAATAGTTCCTCATTATTCAAGTCTTACTAGCTGGGCTAGGAAGAGGTGGATTCATGCCTTTCCCAAGGGTATTTCTAAGTAAGTGAATATAACAAACCCAACAAGAATTGAAACACAACTCTGATTAACAATTGCAAGCTATTATTCATTACATCACCTGCACATTCAAACTTACAGCGCTTGATATTCCCAAGTGGTTATCCATCTACCCAGCTCAACATTGCTTAATTTCAGTAATTGTAATTTTCAGCAATTGCAAAGACTTTTTATAAAGCACACCATGGACTTTTTTTAAATAAAAAAAAGCTTGATCTACATGAAAAAGATGTAGAAATTAACCTAAATTAGGTGGCCTACTAGGATTCATTATTCGTGGTCATAATATTAACAGACACTAACTATACAAGTGAAACTTGACTGTAGATTCAGAAAGAGAACTGAAAGAACTGTTAGACAAAGTTGATGAAAACAGGATGAAAAGATTTAACATTAATTGTAATACAGAATGCATAGCTAACAGCCTAAAATGTAAATTATACATTGCAGACAAGCATAAAGCAGTTATAGTAATTCAAGAGTAATGTAATAAAAGACTAAATATGAGAGAAATATAAAAGCATTTACAAATAGCAATAGATATTTTTTTTAGAAATTGAGTAACATTTAACATTGAAAATGAAGAATGCTGGGCTCACATTTGAGGTCTCCTCTCCAAGATAGCAGTGAACATTGGACAATTTCATTAGAAATGAAGTAATTAACATATGATTCTACTAACAAATATTGAGATTACCAAGGAGAGACAATGTAACAAAGAAAATATTAAAAATCAGAAAGCGACAGATTAAATTTTTGAGATGCATAATGAGGAAAGGCAGCTTTAAGAATTTGACGCTCACAGGGCACATAAAAAAAAAGCAAGAGAATTGGAGAAAAGCAGTGAATAACTGACTTGAAAATTTGAGAAAATGGAGGGGATTGAACAAGTACCACAAAGAAAAAATATGGGTTATAAGGAGCAAGTATTACCAAGATCAACAATGAAAATAAGAGTCCATAGAGAACCATGATTGCCCAAATCCTGAAAGAATATAGCACATATACCATGTTAATTTTACACTCCCATCTGTATGAAAAATCCCCAATATGACCAGTTTCCCCAAATTTAATCAAATGACCAATCATTGGAACACTTTCGGGTATTTTTTTTTTGGTTGGTCAAAGAACATTTCAATGTTCTTTTGTATGTTACATGAGATTCAATAACAAAAATAATGATTATTCGAAGTAGCTTTAATTAAGATTTCTGGAAGTTTTTAGATATAAACCATAAAATATGTAGAAACCCAAAGGAAAATTTTGGGAATTACCTTCTTTTCTTAACCATAATCCTTCTTTGAAATGGTTGCTTCTCTGGAACTGACAAAAGATTTCTACTTTTTGAAAGGAAAATGCACTGCAACTATTCATAGGAGGTCAGTGAATTTTTATGGAAAGATTGTATACAATAAAAATACAGTAAAGAGATGAGTCAATAGTATAAATTTAATCCTAGTGAGAAAAGGAGAAACTGGCTTTTGTGACAGTCCACTGTGTCTTGGGACCAGAAGCAAGTCATACTATTATTTATACCAAATGGTGCCACTGTCAGTTCAAAACACCTACAGTGCCATACAAAAGTTTAAAACATTAAATTTAATGTCTCTTTAGGTATTTCTCTCAGATTAATCAAACTTTCACTGCTAATAAAATATACATTTAATTAATTTTAGATCTTAAAAAAAAATAAAATCTCACAAAGAAAAACCAATATTTAACAACACAAAAGTTTATAAGACATTTATTAAATCATCTGTTAATATTTCGTAGCGTAACCGTTATTGCTAATTACAGCATGCAGACATTTAGAGTAGTCCCCTATAAATTTCTTGCATGTTTCTTGGTTAATAAGTTTCAATTCTTCATGACAAAATTCCTTTAGTTCTTACAGGTTTTGTGGGTTCCTTCCTTGAATTCTCAGTTTCAGCAATCCATAAATTTTCAATCAAATTGAGATCTGGAGATTGATTTCACCATTTTAGAATGTCTATTCAATTTGAACTTAACCATCATTTTGTAAGATTTGCAGTATGTTTAAGATATCTTAGGCACCAAAGCAACTCCAGATCATGATTGATCCACTTCCAAATTTTACTGTTGGGATAGTATTCATCAGCGAATATTCAGTACCCTCCTTTCTCCAGACCTTTTACGACAGCATTTCTACCAAAATGTCCGATTTTAGTTTCATCTGACCAAAGTACATTTCCCCAAAATGCTGCATATTTGATAAAATGCTCATTTGCAAAATCCAGTCTAGCAAGCACGTGTTTTTGCTTAAGTGGTTTTTCTCCTTGGAGTACTCGAACAGATGTCATATTAATGAAGTGAACAACTAATTGTATCTGTACTCACTTTTACTGCACTTACTTTTAGTTTACCCTGAAGTTCTTTAGATGTAACTCAGAGCTTTTTGCCAACTTTTTAGCCAATAATCTTGCTGTACATTCCATTACCTTTCCCATGACAACCAGAACTTCTCTTTGAACAAATGTAATGATACGTCTTCCAGTGACAACCTAGCATACCATCTGAAACCAATGGCACATTTAACTGACTAGATATCTTTCTATAACCAAGTCCATTTGTATAAAGGTCAACAATACATTTGTGGTGTTTTTTTTTTTTAATCGTATCACCCCGAGCAAGGCGGTAACACCACTGATGTGCAGGGAGCTACATAATAGTGAAAAGATTGGAAAAGAGAAAGCCAGAAACCACATCCTAAATCGGGAACAAGGGATGAGCCTCTTAACCTGTTCAATAGACGTGGGTGGAGTGTAAACCGGGCGATAGATTCTTGATCAATTATTTTGCTTTTCCCCATTTTGTCAATGATTAAAGGATGGTTAACAGAAAAAGAATGATGCAATATTTTAATCATTCCAAAAAGTAATCATAAAATTAAGTTGGAACATTGTAAAAATCAACCCAACTCTAATTTGGAACATTATCATTAAATTTGAACACTTTTATACATAAAAAAAAATGCTGCTTTAAATAGCAAAATATTGTTGAAAACTTTTGAGTGACTAAACATTGGTTCTTCTTTGTTAAATACTTTTTGAAAATTAAAAAAAATCTGATTGTTTGACTGAATACCTAAATATGTTTTATGAGTAGTAAAAGTTTAATTAATGTAACTGTATTAGAAATACATAAACATTTTTTGTAATGTGTTGTAAACTTTTGCATGGCACTGTAGGTGAGTACAGTTCCTGAAAGAAGCCTTACTCTATCTTTATGAATCATGTGCAACATGACGGTACCACAGCATCTTAAAAGCTAGATAAGCAATTCTAGCACATAGCCATATAACATTGTCTCACACAACCAACAGTCTTGACTTATATCTGTGTAGGGCCAATGAAGAAGATACTCAGAGGACAGAAGTGCTCCAATGATGATGAAGCAAGAGGCAACTTGCACATAACTAAGAAAGTAGCCAAGAGCTCCTAAGTGGGTAGGTATGTGTGTGTGTATATATATATATATATATATATATATATACACACACATACACACAATTCTAATATAGTATATGGTAATTGTGAAGGAAGAAAACTATTAAGAACTAGATTTAGAATTCTAAGACTTGTGTTCATTTTGGTGCATTTGATGTACTATTAGATCTGTTGTAATTAAAAAAATGAAAATTACTTTTTGACCAACTCTGTGTGTGTGTGTGTGTATATATATATATATATATATATATATATATATATATATAACTAATTTCTAGGGTCTGTCTTTAAAAACAAACTGGCAGATAAATAAGTGAAATACATATTTAATAGACCTACGATTTTAATTCCTTGAAATCTTTAAGTGAAAGTTGTTTCTTTTTCATCTTTTCAAACAGTTTAGTATTAGATTCCTTGTCACCCTCTTGCCACCCAGAGGCATACAGCAACTTATTCAAGTATCTAAAACAGGTGCAGAACAAGCACAGTATAGCAACATAAACAAGTCATTCTTTCTTTTTTTAAAACTCTGGTTTTCTTTATCTATACAACTCAAAGCTGGAAAAAAATAACTTACATAATTCCAGGCACATGCACTTGAGTGTTGGTTCTGGAGATGAAGTTAGCAGGAAAGAAGGATGTAACAAGACAAGAAAATGTAACTGCCAAACAACGTTGCCATAACAAAACATCTCCTCCCCTTTCCTCAAATATCAAATCCTTTACAGGAAAGGAAAAAGAGGTTAGGGTGCTAGTGGGAAAGGCTAACAGGAGGGTGAAAAAGGAAGCAATGAACAGCCAGCAAATATGTTCCTCTTTCTCTCTCATACACACACAAACTTAGTAATCAATTAAAAAAAAAAAAAAAAAATTTTTTTCACCCACAATAGTTGACGTAATGTAATATGCAGATGCACCCACTGACACATCAAAAGCCATACACACATATACACCCATATACATAAATAGACACATCTACAGGAATATATACCAAATACATAAACATGAAAACAAAATTAAAACTTATTTTCTCCAATAAGTAATCAACACAAAATAGTAAATTTGCAGGTAAATTGGAATTGGGTAAACTAAAATCCCATTTAAAAAGTTAATTTAAATTTATTTTTATGATAGCATATAAAAATGATCTCATTCCTTTGGTTTAATAGCTGGCTAGTTTTTTTAAAATTTGATTATTTTAATTTTTTCATCCAAGCATAAATTACATTAATTTCTGAAAATATTGGGGATTTGAGATTTACTTATAATCTTCCATTCAATCTGTGGGGAGACATTTTTGTCCTTTAATTCCCAGAAATATTTAGAAAGAGCAGTTTGGCATTTTAGATAAAATTCAGAGAAAGAATGCTTGTGATTATAAAACCTCTGCTTCCAGGACCTGGCAGAAATAATGATATATACTTTTTTATTATTTTTGTTTTCTTTAAGGAAAATTATTGTTTGGTATATAACTTGCAAATTTGCATATATCTCCAACTGGGCAGTTATCTTCAACTCTACAATTACAAGAGGCTTAGTTATCTGTTTGGTGTTTGTTATAAAATTTGTATTATATTTTATTATTCTGTGAATTAATAATATTGTAGATGTTACTACTGCATCAGTAACTAATTTTTAAGGCTTTCCTATTAAAAACTTACTAAGTGGGTTATTTTGGTTAAAGTGTTTGTCAGTTTCAGAAAGTTTTGACTAAATTATATTGGATAGTTAGCAAAAAAAGGGGATTTAAACCATATAACTTCTTTTTCTGAGTATAGTTTTATTTATTCTGGTTTATTTCAAGAATTCTAGATAAAACAATTTTTGTTTTAAAATCACCTTTTTTATTGTGTCATTATGAGGTGTTTTATTTTCATCAAAAATTTCCTTATCAGAAGATAATTTATTGATTCTGTTATTTAAAGTGTGAAGAATTTAATTATTTGATGAGGATGATAGGAGTTAACATTAATATAGATTGAAGTTTCATTGTCTTTGTGATAAAGTTTAAATGTGTTATTGGAAAGGTTTAAAGTAATATCTAAAAAATTAACTATTTTAAGGTTGGATGAAATTTCTATTTTAAACCCCAGGAATTTGAAAACCCTGATGATTTTCTTCTATATCTGGATCATTACTATTAGGGATAACAATAAGTCTGGCATCTCTATATAGGCTAATCTGTCTAGAGTCAATCCGTCTAAGGATGTTTAAGATGCATAATAAGCCCACTAAACCTGCAGTTTGAGCAGTCATATGTGCCAATAGGGACATTGAAATTATAATAGTGACTTTTAAGTGGAATTATTATTGGTTAACATAGTACAGAAACTGGTTGGGTGATTTTTTTAAACTAATTTTTTTTAAGTTTGAGATATTCACTTCAAAGGGATCCAGTAGTTTGTTACTGGGTGAACTTTTTTTAAATTTCAAGTTGTAGTTTTCTTTTATGCAGAATGATTTTTTGGAAGGGTCTAGGTAGAAATGTGTTTTCCAGCATAGTCATTAGAGAATAGTCTGGAGAAAATTTTTCTATTTGTAGGGTATGATTCATGTGTGAGTAAGATTTTTCAGATTGGAATATTCCTGAGAGAGCTCAGCTTAGTTTATATATCACTACTATAAAAATATTTTTATGACCACCCATGATGGTATTTTTAAAAAATAAAAATTGAAAAATGGGTTAGTTAACTGGTTTCCCACTTGCTCAACAGAGGTAAATCAAGGTGAATAAATGAATTATTGTTTTAATGAAATAGACAAGATGTAGGGTGGGGGAAAATTAAATGGAAATAAGTTGGCGGCCAAATATATGCTCTCGCTTGTTTACACAGCGATGGCTTTAAAGATTGATTGTAGATGGCCTCCAACAAAATCAGTGACCTTAGGGCTAAACTCAGTGATATTGCACATTCCTACACAGTTACTCCCATTCCCTTTAATGAGTCAAAGTGGAACAGAGCAATATAAAATTATTAATTCACTTCGGCATAATAAATCTTTGGTTATTACGAAACTGGATAATGGCTCGGGTGTCACCATTCTTAATTACCAAGATTATGTTATGATGACTATCCTTGAAGATACTTCCAAGTTTGTTCGGTTAGGCCCAATAGACAAATATGACTCTACAGCATATACTGAGTCCAAATTCCAAAAATGCCTACTTAAATAGGTTAAAAGTAGGGTTTTGCCCACTGAAATTTCTAATGAAATTAGACCCACAGGTTCAATTCATCCCCATCTCAAAACCCATAAGGATGGTGTTCCATTAAGACTTATTTTATCTATAATAGTGTCATCCCAACATGGTGTGGGCTATATGGCTTACGACCATACGACAGCCTGTTTTGAAATGGGATAACAAATCCTGTATTAAAGATTCATTTGATTTTCTGATTTTGTACAGCATTATCTGTCAACGGATAATTTTATGTGTTCTCATGACATTTCAAGGCCTTTTACCAGCGTCCCTTTAGCTGAGACTATTAATATATGTGCCGATGCCTTGTACCGTAGTCAGTTGTCACCTCACCTCCTGTTATTCCTGAGGAGATATTTGTCAAACTGATGTGATTTGCCACGATGTCTGTTGAATTTAGTTTTGATGGCATCATGTATAGACAAACTGGTGTTTTAATGGGTTCTTCTTTGGAACCCATTTTAGCAAACATCTTTCTTGGATTCCATGAAGAGAGTATATTATCTGAATTTAATAGACCTGATGTTTATTTCTGCTATGTACACCTTTTGTCTCTTTAACAATAAAATTAAAGCAAACTAATTCTTTTTATCTCTTACAATATGCATCCAGCTTTAAAATTTACACAAGGAGGAGGAGATTAATTCTTCCCTGCCATTTCTTGATGTTTTTTGGTGAGCAGATCTTCTGGTTTTCTTACTTCAGTTTACCAAAAACCAACTTTTACAGGTTTGTATACCAGGTGGGACTCTTTATGTCCCTAAAAATGTAAAATTATTCTAATTAAGACTCTTACCCATAGGGCATTGATGATCTGCTCTAAAACTAAGTTGGATGGCAAACTCAGGTTTGTTACTACCACTCTCTGTAATAATGCCTTTCTATTGGATGTTGTCCAATCAGTGATTAAGAATAAGGTATTAGAATTCAATAGAGTGAAACCAGCTACAGTACGAAGAAGGGTGTTTGTGCCTTCCTTGGAAGGGTTCTGTCAATGATAAATTTGCTAAGTGGGTTTCGCTTGCAGTTTGACACTTTGCTGCCAACACTAGTGTATTTTTTTTCTGCTAAATCTGTCTTTTTTTTTTTTTTTATATGGAAAGATGTTCTCCTCTTACACCATAACAGCTCTTTGATTTATGTTTAAATGTAGTTGTGGATCGCACTACATAGGAAGAACTACTCAAAGGCTAGGTTCCAGAATTAAACAACATGTACCTACAAAAATCCATAATTTGAACTATTCCTGGTCAGAGAGGCTTACCAATACATATGCATCTTCTATTGCTGAACACATTATTAACCATAATTGTGCCGCTAACTTCAGTGTGGACACATTTTACATCTTAAGTATGTCCCATTCTAGTTACCACCTTAAAGTGTTGGAGGCCATCTACATTCAATCTTTAAAGACCTCACTGTGTAAACAGAGAGAGAGAGAGAGAAAGAGCTTCCAACTCATTGACACTTAATTTCCCCCTACCCTACATCTTGTCCATTTTCTTAAAACGATAATTATTTCTTTATTCACCTCAATTTAGCTCTGTTGAGTGAGGTGTGAAACCAGTTAGCTAGCCCATTTTTCAATTTCTATATTTCAAAAATACCATCACCAAGGGTGGTACTAAAAAACATCTTTGTCTATTTATAGCAATAATTAAGTTTTGTACCATCAATTATATTTTTATATATATTATACACACACACATACACTATTGAAAAGAAATCTACCATTTCAATAAGAAATAGTGCCAATTATATTATAGATTCTGTTACACTAACTTTCCTAGATTTTTCAAGTTCTTGACCAGGCTATGTGCCAAACAAAGCTATCTCTTAATGTAGCAGCAAAAGATAAGTACACAGGGGAGTCAAGGTATTTGATTGGGTGCAAACACATTAGCCTGTCCGTAACAACTAACTGAAATATTAGGCATCGGACAACAGTATTTATGCACAGGTGTGCAGAGTAAAAATAAAGCTAATCAAACAGGTTATTAGTAGATTAATTTAAATAGTTAATATTAATAACATTTTTATAGTTTTGTATCTTAACATTTTAGTGTTTAAGTAGCCAGTTCTTTTGAATGTTCAGAAAGCACTGGAATTTTCAAAATCTTGTATTTCTTGTTTTAAAAAAATTTCTCTTGTATCAAAAAAAATATTTTATTATTAAGCAAGAAACGGAAATACACAAGAAAGATTAAAAAAAAAAAATTCCAACCATCCAAATTTTACAAAATGATTGAAAAATTAAAAAAATAATCAAAATTAGAAATTTTAATGATTTTTAAGTCCTTAAAACCTAATCACTTGTTTAAAATTATCTCAAATTCAATAAAATAAAATACATTTGTATAATATTGCAAATTTACTGACATTTAACCTGTGAACATATGAAAGCTTGAAAAAGAACTGATAGAGTGTAGAAAAAAAACAAAAATTGTAAAACAGAGTGATATTAGCTAGTTACATGTAAGTCAGGCATTGTAACTTCAGGACTAGATGTTTTTGATGATCTGAAGCTCAATAAAGAAAAAAAAAAACATTAAATTTCAAATAAACCAAATAAAGGATGAGAAATGAAAGTATGTTGCTTTATGCACAAAACATGTCATGATACATGTTTAACTTACTCATGTATAATGAAAACCCATTGGAATTTATGAACATCTTTATAAACAACTGGATACGGATAGCCAAAAGTGACAAAGCCTGATATTACTCATAATGGTCAATTTTTTTCCTTTTCTTTTTTTTTTAATCATTTCACCCCAAGCAAGGCATTAAAGCCATTTAGATGAAACGCATTACTGAGTGTTAGAGAGTACATGAATAAAAAAAATATTATTAAGGAAAGAAAATAATAAAAGAACAAGAATTAAAAAGACAGAAGATAATGATTGACATTACATTTAAATTTTTGAAAATCAAAGTTGACTAAGAAGCTAGAAGCAAGTTCCACAAGTGATAAGTGCAATAGAAGAAACTGTTAGCATGGAACTTAGTTACATCTAGTCATTTCAACTGTAAAATGATACCTTGCCACCAATCTAGTACTGTGATTAAATTCATGAAGTCTAGGTACCATAGAGGAAAGTTCATCAGAACAATTACCATGAAAGTATTTATAAGAAAGGCACAGGGAATCTATATTTTAGCAGTGGGAAAGTTACTGAAGGGGAGATGCCAGCTCAGAACCAATAACATTGCAGATTCTTTGGATTTTATCAATAATCTCTAAATACATAGTAAGAACACCATACCATATGTGGCAACAATACTTAATGCCTGGATAAATAATAGACTTATAAATTTGTAAGTTAGATTCTAGAGAAATAAATTGTCTAGCATGACAGTAAACCAACTTTCCTAAAAGCAGGTCCAGCAATTGATTTACTATAATCTTTCATATATCAGCATAAAGTATTATCCCAAAAAGGCGCAACAAGTCATTTTCCTGGAAGTTAGCATCAACCTTGCCTATGAATGGCAGAAAGTTTTTTTTTTGTTTTTTTTTTTAGATGATTGATAGAGAGCAAGTTCATTTTGGAAGCATTAAAATTAACAAGCCGTTCCTTGCCCCAGTTAACAGCAGATTGGAGGTTGTTTTTAAGATTAGCTGCCAATTTTAGATTGTCCTAATCAGACTTACTAATAAGACAGGAGTAAATATTTGTATCATTAGCATAGACACCAAGTTGAGAAATGATATCACCAGAAAGGTCACTGATGAAAATTAAGAACAGTCTAGTTCCAAAGAGAGCCCTGGGCAACACCTGCATTACTGCAGAAAGACCTATCCCTAACATTAAAATGCTTTCATATGATGGACAACACTATTAGATTAATTAAATAGTATAGTTCTATCTTTAAACAAAGCTGTAAGAATACAAATAAAAATAGTTAAAATATGAAATAATACAATGTTCAGAGTAAACAGAAAATATAAAAGTAATTTTTTTTTTAGATATAACAATAATTATGTTTTGTTTTTTGTGACAGATTTGATTTATCAGCATTCTTTTCTATAACAGTAGGTAATTTGACATCCCTAATACAGCATTTTAAAGAAAATTAAAAGATTGGTGACACTGTAAACAATTACTTAAGACTGATTACTAATGCAACACACTGGTAATCAGTCTAAAGAAAGCTGAAGAAATGAACAACCAAAGTGATAAAAGTAACACACAAAATCATTTTTTTTCAGATAAAATAAGAATTAATGCCACTTAAATATCCATGCAAAAGCCTATTCAGTCAGTTAAGTGCCATATGTGATACACGCTTGAGCAATCATGTCTCTTTCGAGACATGACTGACTGGACAGAAGATTATCCCGCAGTAGGTTGCCATTGCTTTCTGCGGTAGACTGGTTGCCAACCAAGGCTATAGAACCCAATCTGTCCTGCTATTTAACCCATAACTGGAAGGAATATGCTGGTCAATACCTTTCCCAAGGGTATTTGCGCGTAAGTGAATGCAATGAATCCAGCTGGAATTTGAACTTGGCTCCCCGATTTCTCGTTCCGAGCCGATATCCAATGCACCACAACGCACATTAAAAGCCTATTATATTGTAAAAAGAAAATTCAAGTTAAAACTTTGTAATCTTTCAGCAATTATTTCACTGTTTTAAATTTTTCAGATGTGACAACAGTATCAAATGGACATCCGAAAATATCTAATTTTGTAATTGACACGTTTATTTAATAGTACTCTATCATTTGTATCATTTCCATTTATAAAGATAAAATTCTAAGTTTTATAACTTAATCTGAATGTAAAATATCAAGTAAAAAATATTTTTTCATATGTGAGAAAATGTCTAAATGAAATTTACAACTTAGGTAAATTTTCTGATAATTAATGGACATGATTATATCAGAATTCATGTTCAAGTAATCATAGTTTTTTTTAATGTGATATCCCAATAGGATGTAAGCAATTAATGCCTTCCACAAATTCTTTTCTTAATAACTGAATTACCATAACTTTTTGGAAAAGTTAGTAGAGTGATTTCATATTGTATTCTCTATTATTTCAAATTCAGAGTGGCTCATTTCTTAGACTGATTGCCACTCAAGGTGAAAGCCCAGTCTAAACCTGCTATTTAAACCCATAGCTGGGTAAATAAAAGAGATTCACGCATTTCCCAAGGGTATTTGTGCTAAAGTGAACTTTTGTTTATAATCTAATTAGGATTCAATTTCCAATAGTATTTAAAATGTTCGAAATAGGTTTACTTATTTAGTAAGCTTAGCCAGGTACAAAGCCACTAATACCCAGTAAAGATCAAGGTCAACTAGAGTAAAGATTAGTCAATGAGCTTGTTTACTGTGGCACTAATGAAAAATATTTATAAATCAATGATTACTACACTAAACTTACAAACTATCATTAATGTAACTATTCTTCACTGGTTTACTCCTTAAATGATTGTGTAACAAAACTGGCTTTGTCAAACAACTAGAACTTCTTTACTCATGTGTCATCATGTGAGTAAAGTGTAGGGTACTACACGATTTTGTATAAGAATTAACATTTCATCAGATGCATGCTCTGTAACCATGTCTTTTAGTGCAATCAGGTATTAACTAGGATCCAGACACTAGGTTTCGATATTTTATTCTTATTGGTATCCAGTCACAAATTGTAATGTTAATAATGCTAAAATTGGAGTAAGTACAAAGTTGCTTTTATTCAGTAAATATTTTCATTAATTTTAATAAAATGATTGTTCTTTTGATTTGTGTGTGTGTGAGGTACACACACACATCAAAAAGAACAAAATCATATATATAAATAAATGTCATTCAAGTCATCTGATGATCACATATGCATGAGACTCAAGTCACATTGAGGGCTGTCCTTTCATAGGATTTAACATTGGTAAGCAAATTTGTCTTAGCTTAGGCAATCAAGGCTTCTAGCACTTTACTAAGTAGCTAAGTTTTCTTTCAAGTCTTTTTTTCTCTTCATTTTTGTCATCTTTATTCAAGACTATATCTGGATAAAAGTTTAGGTTTTGGCAAGCTGTCCATTTCTTCCACTAACACTTTGTTTTTCTTCTATAAAATGCTGATACCCACTGAAGAATGGACAAAAATGTTTGCCTATGAAACTTTTGTGTCCGGATGCTGAAGGAAACATCAACTAAGTGACAAACTTGTGTGTGTGTGTGTATATATATATATATATATATATATATACACACACACACACACACACACACACACACACACACACAAACACAACTGATGAGTTGTCTGCTCTGCCAAGTACATAATACTGTGAGTGAAATTCTCAGAATTTCATAGAGCTTAAGGAAACTAATTTACTTTCTCAAAGAAAAAAGAAAAAAAAAACAAGGTTCATTATTTTCTAGTGGATTGATTTTGAGATGTATGAAATGTTCAGTAAGACAGAAGATGCTGGGTAATTTTCACGATTAAATAGATTAATTTGTTCCAGTTCAATGAATTTTGAGGTAATACTGTTCACATCAGAGGGAGATTACACTTTCAGTAGCCCTTTTGCCTTAAGGTGAATTTTGGGAGAGAGAACGCAAGGAATTGCAAGAGAAAGAGAGCGAACGGAACAGAGATAGAGAAAGAAAGAAAGAAAGAGCATCATAGATTTTTAAATTTCACTTTCTTTGCTAAAAATAATTTTTCAGTGCATAAAAAACATGTTTAGTATACTAACATGCTTTTAAATAACAAAAATCTACTCCCCAAATCTTTTCCAATTTCATGTACCAGAATTAAATATAAGTAAAACATTTAAATTGTAAAGAAAACATGATTAATTGAATGACAAACTCAGTTCTCTGACTCCCAATTCCAAGCTGTTATTCATAATACCACTTGTACATCCAAGCTTACAGTACTTGATATCCCCAAACAGTCATCAATCTAGGTACTGACCAATCTCAATGTTGCTTAATTTCAGATGAGAACCAGTGTTTTGACATGAATTTGATTAAGAAATCTTGTTTGTTGTATAAGGTCATAAACTACTGGAATTACTGGAAAAATGCATTTTATGGTAATATTTGCTAAGTCTTTCTTCAATATTATTTTTGGTGCTTTTTACTGCATTTAAAAAATGATATGTTCTAAGAAATTCAGACAACTGAACTCTATAGCATTTCAAGTATTTTAATTCAGATTTAAGATCCTTAGTTTGGTTCCAGACCATGCAATAAGTCATTTTGATTTTTTTGCTTTCTTACTAAATACAAAAATTATTTATATACTTTACTATAGACTATTAAATGTCAAACAATACTAGCAATATAACATGAAAATAAAATAAAAATGATTGTCCAAAGGTAAAAAAAAAGTCGTCTTCTAACATTGTTACAATGTTTTATGCAAAAACTCAAGCTTCATTATGAATTACTTCATTGTTATATATGATGTCTCAGCAAAATTCTGCAAATTACTACATCTTATGGCATTTAAAATTCCCTCATTACAAAAGGAAATATTAAAAAAAAAAAAAGACATGTTAGATGTTACATTGAATATTACTAGTTAAGTTCAATTGTGTTCCAAAATTATTTGATTCAATTCAAAAATTCTTTTTATGCATTCATTATAAATTTATGCAGTTTTGATATTTGGAGAAAAGAGTGAATCTTATGTCACAACTATAATAAACTTTATAGTAAGTGGTTAGATTTTTTTGTATTTTATAATGCCATGTTCCTTCAGAGTGTAAGGTAAGCATAACTACAGATTTCTTTATCTGCAAATTGTTAAGTATTTTTGGCGAAGATAATACAGTGATTTTCCATTGTCATTTCCAAGGTTTGCAAGTCAGAGATTTCCTTCTCTTACACTGGTTGCTAACAAAAGCTAGAAAGTCAAGTCTTCTTTGGTATTTTTAAACCATGGACACTTGTGCACGTCAAGAATATGAACTTTCTACACTGTATTCATTAAACTACCCAAACATCTACATTTTATGGATAATATCCTGTAAACAATCCTCAGATATTAATTGACTTCCAGAGGATCAGTAAAATTTGAATTACCATCATTATATGTTGAATTATCTGAACTAGTGTTCTCATGTCTTTTTTAAGTGCCGGTCATATTTGGCATTTTAATACAAACCCTTTACTTAATACAGTGGAGTAGATTGATCTCATGATGCTGCCTATACTAGAGGATATCTCATTAATTATTATTTAATTCTTATGATGTTGCTTCACAGTCAGAGTAGATGAATTTTACACCTTGCTCCAGGTAAAATGAGCAATGCTTATATCCAATAGCAGAATTTTGGAACCTTAAACCTAATGTATATTCTTTTCTGATTAAAAGCTCTCATATGGTGTTCAGTTTTATGTGGGGTCTACTGAGGAGATCGTTAGGTCTTAACATGTGCACTGATTCTTTCAAACACTTTATTCTCTAGTGTTACTCTATTGTTCTGACTGTTCTTATTGTTGGTAACTATTATCTTTTGATACATATTCAAAATACACCTGACTTTATAGTCTATAACTTTTTAATGTACTTCCAGCTTTACTTTTAGAGAGTAGTTTGTCTTGCCTTTATATTCCCTGTCACAACAACATGAAGTGCAATACACATGGTTTTTAGTCATTTTCTCATTCAATACAAGATTGGCTATAATGAGTTACATCTGAAGGATAAAACTTGCAAAATCTATGACAATTTCAGTAAACATTTTTTATTTTAGTAACATAATATGAATTTGCATATTTTAATAATATAGAAAAATCATTATTTGGAGTTGACTTGCAATATATAAATTTAAAATTTTGACAAACTTTAAAACTAAGAAATCCAATATCTCTCTAAAATTTTTCTCTAACAAGAAACATTTGCATTTTGCAATGCTCTGATTAAAGAAAAGCAAAAAGATTTTGGTTGGCTTGATACTAGTTTCAACAAGTATGTCAAACTTGTTATAGTAAGTAGCAGTTTGATTAACAAGTGTGGCTGATTTTGTTAATGTTTCTATGTCCACATCAGTATCAGCTTTCAGTGTATTGATTAGATTGGCCAAGTGTCAGTCAATGCAATGAGGATAGTGTGTGTGTGTGTACGTATACAGGGTGTGATGGATAAATTGTCTTCTAAATTACACAAAAATATCTTAAAATACTAAAGACTAAATTTAATCAATAAAATTGCCATTAGTTTCAACCACAGCCTCCAGACAACTGCAACTCTTCTGGACAGTGTTTTAGTGAATGCTGCCATAATCCTTGCTTTTTCATCTTTGGTTTAACAAGGAGTTTTGTTGGTCTCCCAGTAAACTGCACCCCACACATAATGATCAAAGAGGTTGCAGTCTAGGGAGTCAAGGGGCCAGATATAAGGGGTGATATTGTTGCAGAAATCGTCTGACAACCATGACTGGGTTTTTCTGCTTGTGTGGCATTGTACAGAATCTTGTTACCTGACAGTCTTCCTGCAGCCATCCTCTTGACCTAGGGTAGCACTAACTCTCCCAGGTACATGATGGAGGCCTGTCTTTAGTCTTAGGTCTTCAACAACAAATTCAAGATTTTTTTCTCATCATTTTTAAGCTACCATACCTTCGTAATCACCATTAGACTCATTCAACTTTTTCTAAATTCCCTGTCCTCGTATTGACGCCTAAACATTGAAATGTTTATATTGGAGCTTCTGGTGGAAATGCCAAGCAGCACAGCACACTGTTTCCAAATTTTTGGTGACTGAATTGTCATGTTGCTATTTTTCTCACATATGATGCTGAACTGACCATACTAAACTGTGCAGTCAACAAAAACAAACAATGCTCATGTGAAAAATTAATACAAAATGGCAAGAATTTACCCTCGCACCTTGTATATATAAATCATCTGCAGATCATGGTTAGTGCAAATTACATTTTCAGATAGATCCCAGGATGGATTCGTGGTGGTTGTTATGTATAATAAATAGCTGTCTTATTGTTTCCAAGTACGTATGTCTGCTAGGGGGTTGCATCTGTTGCAGATGAGAGATCAAGCACATTTTCGTGTTTCTTCAACACCGATAGAGCCCACCTGTGGTTTATGCTGCAACAATGCTGAGCAGTTACAATTTCTGAAGAGAGCACAAAATCTGATGTGATTAGTTGAATAAACTCAAACACTTATTCACAGCAACTTTGTGCTAAAACAACCATCGATAGCTCCCAAACAGTTCTATCTACCCAATTTCACTCAAGACTTGGGTCAACTGATGATGTGGTTTTCAGGCACTTCCTAACAGTGCTACACAGGTGGATCATCTCAACAAGGAGTCACCACCTTAAATTGACCCTGGTGAGATTTGAACAAAGGACTCATGAATAAAATGATAACATACCCACACATTTGTATATTCTTTTTTTTACTTACAGAATAGCATTTTATATATTATTTTTAAAAGGACGTTTTCAAAACACATAAAAAACACTCATTAATTTACCTATTTGCAGCCTGTTTTATGCATAGCAATTTTTCAAATTTATTTTGGATGCTGCCAAGATCTCTCATTTTTTTCACATTTTTCAAGAGAAATGTGTCAGATTACTAACAGTTTGAGATAATTTTGTTCCTTTTGTTTATTAAACCATTCACATTCTATAATTTTCAGTTTCTCCTTCATACATAAATTGCAATTTGTTTTTATCTGTTTCTATTAGATAGCATTCTATTAATGGTGCTTTTCTTTCATTTTAGTTTCTATATATATTTTGATAATATGGCTTTATTTTTATATCTTTTGTATTTGAATGATAGCAAATGGTTTGCACATCCTACTTTAAATTCTTTCTCAGTTGCACCAATGTAAATTTCTTCTGGGTCTCCCTTTGTTGTCACTTTTGTCCAAGATAAATGCACATTTTAAAAAATTAAAATGCATAAAACAGGCTATAAATGGGTAACTGTTTATATATATATATATATATATGTGTGTGTGTGAAATGAGATCAAATATGGATTGGAATCTGACAATAAAGAACAATAAAAAACAAAAGTACAATGTTTTGACTTCATTAAAGCTTCATCAGAGAATGAGATAGAGAAAAAAGAAAATTTCTGATATTTTTATTGGTTAAGCATACTTGATGCGCATTTCATCTTGTAAAGCAGCATCTGTATGTAAATTTGTGTGTGTAGGTGTATCATGATTCTAGTTTGTCTATGTGGGATTTGGATGATAACGCATATTCATTTTTGTGTGTGTCTGGTAGACATTTTTATTTATATGGTATAGATTTATATTTGTTCTTTACCCTATCAATATATATATATATAGATATATATATATATATATATATGCTAATAGCTTTTTAATCTAATGAGTTCTGGGACCCACAGATTTGCTTTGAATGGATCTCTAGGAAATACTACGAGTCCCCAGGAAATTCTATCAGTCTAAACTATAGTTTTTTTAATAAATTGTAGTGTAAAACTGCAGAGCTTCAGGCTAAGTTTTTTTTCTTTCTTACCATCATCACAAAAAAAAAAAAACAATTTTAATCGTTCTGAATCACTTAAATAGACAGAACAATTTTTTTTTTAATTAATTTTAAAACAAAAACAGTATTTACACTTAATCACAGTTCAATTAAAAAAATCATATTTTTTGAGAACTATTACAGAACAAGTTTTGTTTTTGTAAATTACATTAATAAATTGGCTGTGTTGACTTTTAAAAAACAAATTAGATTAGGTGAACTTTCCTTTAAAAAAATGTTAGTAATCAGCTTAAAAATATGGGGTTAAAATTAATCAGTGATGCTCCCAACTTTCTGTAGGATACAAAATTCAAAGAAAATATTTTCTGTAATAACATAACACTGAAATAAATTATCAAATAAAACACCTGAGTATACATCAAGTGAACAAAATATTGCACAAGCTCAAAAACAAAATGGGGATGGTAGCTCCAAAATAAATTGATAATAAGAGTGCTCATTTTAGTATATTAACAAAGCATTCTCATCACCTTGATAGACTACAGAATCACCAAAATTTTCTAGTCTGAAAATAATTAAATCAAATTTTATTTTAATTGATGAGAAAATTAACTAAGTCAATTACTATGAAACATTTAGCACCACAATGAAACTTAAAGAAAACAGTGGAAAGTATGTTAAGAAATATCAAATGATGCAGTTACGTTTGTGGTGCAGATTAATGTGAAGAGCATTTGTCGATAATTACTTGTAATCCATAGTGTACAGCTTTCTCAGTTTTACCACTTTCCATTTGGCTAGTGCCTTTTCAAAACGGAACTAACCTTTTGAATGGCAGGTTGACCCTAAGAGGCTGCTCTTGATGTTCCAATAACAGCCTGTTTCGTTGATGGATGAGGATGAGGTTCTGAGCAGAGAGGCCTCGTTCACAGTTAGCTGTATGTACAGCCAAGATGGTGGCCAGTTGAGCAAGGATGCTGAGATAAAGGAAGTCTTTTAGATTGAATGTGGCCTTTGTAATCTGATGCTTACCCTTGTACATATTGCCTTGGATGTCTCTTGCTAACACTGTCAAGGTTGGGAGATATTTCCTTGATTTTTTCCAGATCCTTTATAGTATTTTATGAAAGACACATCCACATTTTCTGTTTGCAGGAACTTGGACAAGATTGTAACAGGGTCCATGATATCCATCATGAAAGCAGTGATGCTGATGAACTTCTCTGTTGCAATTTTTTGTTTTAGGCCATTCAACTTTGGGTCTTTGCTGAAATCCTGGAACACTTCAGTGAAGTATGTCAGCAGGCTATCAATTGTCCTATGCACAGCCTGAATAGTATTGTAATATGATAGCCATTGGATGCAATTCAGCTCTTTGTAAGCAAGCACTGGGTCTTCCAGCAGTTTCTGTATATGACTTATTTTGGTTGCTTGTTTGAGACTAGCACAGAATAAAACAGGTCAGTATGTGCTGATGCTGTTTGAGATCTGCTGTTGACTTTGCTGCTTGAGATGTGCACAAAGGCCAGGAAGTGGGCAACACAGTGCACATTCACCATGTGGTGGCTGGACCTAAGCAGTATGTCTGTGCAGTCTTTGTTTCTCCTAGTCTGATTCCATGCTCATCACTTTTGTTAATGGGATTTCTAGTTTTAATTTCTTTTTATTTACAAAACTAAGAATTCTATCATTCTGCAAAAAAAAAAAACACTTCAAATTTAAGAAAGACACTATATTAAAAATAGTTTTTAAAATTTACTTCAAAAACTTTTTAAGCATAAAGCAATAATTTATTAATTTAAAGTTTTAATTCAAAACTACTTCATAAAAAAATGTTTAAATTTAATTAAAAAAAATTTAAATTTATTCTGTACTATTATTTAAAGAAGTTGTTGGTAACCATGGCTTTAATCTATTCCCAATATTGGTAAAATCCGTTTTCATTTTCGATGGTCCGAAATTATTCTGGAGAAAATGAATTTATATAAGTTGAGAAATAGTTCAAAGCATCTTCATTTTTTTTCTCTTAACTTGTGATGATGAACTGGGGAAAGCTTTCTTTGATGAAACAACTAAAGCTGTCTAACCCCCCATCTGGTGTAATTCATTGCATCTCCCCTCACCAGACCTTTTCACAAATTTAAATTGTTCAGTTTCCAAGAAAGCAAATAACAGATTGAAATGATGGGGGAAGAAAAAGATAACACACTAAAAAAGGAGGTAAATTTTCTCATATTTCCTGTGGAAATTTTAGGTTTAAAATAAAACAAACCTACTTTCTGCCACTTAGCTGAGAACCTAAATACATTTATGGAAAAATTGATGTGTCTCTGGGATGCATGGATACAATTTTCTTGCATCCTTTTATATTTTTATGAATCAGGGCTATGAGTGTTGATAGAATTAATGTGGAGAGGTTTTTTCACTTAACTGAGCAGTGTTTATTTTCAGTCATTCATACTGACTTTGAAGTTTTGTGAAAGCATTATTGAGGTCTTCACTCTTCAGGACTTTTGTTTATTCTGCAGAATATTTTGAAGTAGACATGACTAAAACAACACTGCTCTCTTAAGTGAAAAAACTATGTATTACAAATATCTCTCTCTCTCTCTTTTTATATATATATGTGAGAGAGAGAGAAAATGGACTCACTAATGGTTTTAATGTATGAGAGTCCAGATCTTATAAGATAGTCAACAGATGTTTATGTTGAATATGACACTTCAGTTTGGCAAGAGACTTATAGAAAACTGCATTTATTGATGGCAATACTTTTCATAAATATTGATAAATATAGCCTACCGTCAATCATGTTAATTATACAAAGAGAGCAGGTAACAAAAAAAATTTGTTTAATCAGATGGATTTTACAAGCTGCCTTATAAGCAATGTCCTACAAGAAATAAATGAGAAAATCTAAAAAATAACAGAAATTATAAAATTTCTTAAACTAGATAGATTGATATGGACCAGAAAGGTATGAGTGAGGTCAAAAAAAATAAATCAATTTATATTCTTATTGTGATTAAAATCAATTTGCATATCCCAAACAAGAATTATATTTTGTGACTATAAAAGCACTGTATAATGTAAAATTATCAAAGCACTGTATAATGTAAAATTATCAAAGCACTGTATAATGTAAAATTATCAAAGCACTGTATAATGTAAAATTATCAAAGCACTGTATAATGTAAAATTATCAAAGCACTGTATAATGTAAAATTATCAAAGCACTGTATAATGTAAAATTATCAAAGCACTGTATAATGTAAAATTATCAAAGCACTGTATAATGTAAAATTAACACCATCATGTGGACTGACAAGAAATTGGCGCCATCGTGCAACTGACAAAAACTTTGGTTACACAGCAAAACCAGATTATTGGACATTTCAACATAGAAGCCATCATTTTGATCCTGAACAAAACCCCTCCCCAGTAATACCTTACAAGAATTAATATATTCAAATTGCTAATAAAAAGAAACAGATATAAAAATAAGAACTAGACAGACTTGGGCCTTTCATTATCAAAATTTTGTTACCAAATATTATTCATAAATTTTTTTTCTATTTTTAAGTTTTATGGTACACTAAATTCTTTATACAAAAACATAGAATATTGCTAAGCGAAAGAACGTTAAAGAAAATGGACAAATGCTGGGTTGGTAACAACCAAGATTAGCTACAGTGCAAAAAATATTACAAGTGATCTACATGCCAAATTTAAATTATCAAGTTAATGAAGACTTCATCTATAAAAAAAACTGTGAGCTGGCAATTGAAAAGTGTTGTATACAATCATGTTGCTATAGTTATGGATTACTTTTGATGTTTTATTTGAGTCAAGCTCAAACAATTACCTTATTCCTGCGATTTCCAGCTTATGAAGATATATAATTACTATGAAGAAAACACAAAATTAAAAAGATAACGGTTAAATGGTGAAACTTTTGGAAGAGTGGATTCAACAATTGTAACAAAGATTATCTATAAAACCCTAGAGTCATTGTGCAGAATATAACATCATTTAGCTGACAAATTTTATTCGTATTAACTAAAATATATATATATATATATATATACACACACACACAAGCTATTTAGTAAAAGAGATAAGGAAATTGAATATAGGATAGGCTATACTAAGGGTAGTTTTGTCTAACACCACAAATGCTACAAAGCCAAAAGATTATCTAAAAACAGAAATCCATGTTTTTAAATAGCCTCATCAGATTTAGATTTATATGAAGGTCATACGTGACAATGAACCCATTCAGAAATGTCTTAACTATCAACCATTTTCTCAGATCAATGATTAAAAAATGACTTCAAACAAATGAACTCTGTAGGAATTAAGAATATCCTTCATTAGATCTCACTGGTGTTGCAGAATCACAAAGAGCATTACCAAATAACAAAAACCACTTGAAGGCTTTCAACAGCAGCAACAACTAAAATGGATAGTACTTGTAAATTGAAGAGAAAATGTGATAAAGATGTTTCCTTGCCACATTAATTTAAAGTAGGATGACACAATCAATACAAGAAAGAGCAGTAACAGTTACTGGACTTGAGAAACCTATTTTAAGAGAAAGAGTTTATGAATCTCATAAACTCTCAACTGACAGTATTACTGTTCAGACAATGAATGCCAAATGTTTCCTTATAATGAAACAGCTAATTTCTTTGGCATTCATTGACTTCATGTTTTCATGTGATATTTTTTAAAATAAGTCGAATAACTATGAAGTATGTGTACGTGAATATGAAACAAAATGAAGGGTCAATTTGAAATTTGATAGTGAATAATTTATAAAATTTTGAAGTATACAGAGTGCACTATATTTATCAGGAATTTTTTTTTTTTGCAAACTCTACAATATATGTATTCTTTCTAAAGTTGCCTGGATTTTTAAACTAGAAGGATCCATAATTTCAGTCTGGCTTTTACAATATAGAATGCAGAATAATTCTAACTCAGATTTTGGAGAAGATGAAAAAAGAATCTGATATGCATCAAAATATAGCTGTCTTAGCCTCGGTCCAGATAGTTGAGAGTTTTTACTTCAATATTTAAAATAGCAAATTTGATGCATTTGTAAAGTCAAACTAAATAAATGTTTTAAGGCATATTTGATCAGTACTAGCTAAAAACAAAAAGGTATAAAACCTAAAAATGTACTTAGCTGATATGAAATTTCATAGTAAAAAATGGGAAGTGATGTCTTGCTGTAAAAAACTAACTTTAAGTTAGCTTAGCAGATCTGAGATTAAGAAAAAATGGAAAATCTGGTTTGGTTTTTTCTTGTGCGATTGGGCAATAATCCATTTGTTAACATTTGGTTCCATTATTCATGGGAAAGTGACTATTGCATGCCACCTTTTCAATATCAATGAAAATCAGATATGTCTATGAAGGCAATGACCTCATTTAACAGGAAAATGCATCCTGCTAGTGCACAAGTTGTTCAGAAATGGATTCAGAAACATGGCAACTTCACTGTTTTTACATAACTACCAAAATCCCTAGATCTCAATCTCATTGAATATGCTGGACCAACAATTTTGCTCAAAAGAACCACTACTATATAACTTGTAAGCTGTTAACATCATGGTACCATATTGATTTGAAGAGAAAAACTTCAGATCTTGTAGAGTTTACATATAATCAGGTAAAATATATTTTGCAGGCACCTGGAGAACTAACACCTTATTAGTCATAGTGTTGTAATGGTTTAGCTCATCAGTATCTCATATATAATAATGAAGTGTATGACTTGTTTCTTTGTCAATAACTTCTATCATCCTGAAGCAAACTAATTCAACAAATGAATCCTGCCTGGATTAAAATGTAATACCTAGAGATTAGCCAAGTGGTATATATACTGCTTGAACAGTATACAGTACTTAAAACTGACTTGCAAATACTAAGTTACACAAAACTACACTAATACTATGCAGAGGTGCTAATTTATATATAAATAATCCCTTTGTATTTTTTTTTTTTTTTGAATCGGTACTTTCTAACATCTGACTAAACATTAGGATTTTTAGAAAAAATCCTATCATGAACAAGGTGACAACTTTTCAGCACCCTTACTCATAAAATGTTTGTCAGTTCTGGCAAATAGAAAAACTTATCACCAATTCATAATACAAGGTGCGATGGGTAAATTGTCGCCATTTTATATATTTAATTTTGTCGACTGCACACTATAATTCACTCTGCAAGAAATTTGGAAATGGCATGGTCTACTGCTTGGCATTCACCCCAGAAGCTCCAATACAAACATTTCAGAATGCTTAGATGTCAATCCAAAGAGAGTGCAGAGAATTCGAAAAGAGTTAGATAAGTTTAATGATGATTACGAAGGTATGGCAGTCAGACAATTTATGTGACCACATCACTCCTTACGTCTGGCCATCTAACTCCCTAGATTGCAATCCTTTTGATTATTATGTGTGGGGTGTAGTTGAGTGAGAGACCAACGAAACTCCTTGTAAAACCAAAGATGAACTGAAAGCAAGGATTATGGCAGTATTCACCAACTTAAACTAAGAGACTGTCTGGTAGAGTTGCAGAACATTCTAAAGTTGTCAGGATGCTGTGGTTGAAGTCAATGGTGACTTCACTGAATAAATTTACTCTTTAGTATTTCAAGATGTTTTTGTGTAATTTTGGAAAATGTTAATGATAAAAAGGAAATACCAGTATTATTTTTGTTTTTGATATAATTTAGACAATTTATCCATCACACACTGTATTTTTTTATTGCAAATGTGAATTTAATACTGCAATTATACACAAATTCTTTCAGATCGGTTTCCTTGTCTACAGGTGTCTGTTACATTCAGTAACCTAGTAATATCAAATTTAACTGTTTGATCCATTTGGTTACACTCTTCTCATTGCTTTACCTATCACACCTGGTGTTTTCTGGAGGAAGTTTTAGAATCAGCAGTTCTCATAAAGTCTTCCATTTCCTTTTTCCCTAAGTGTATACTTCCATATAACTAATTGAGGGATTGAGGTCCAGGGAAGTAGCACATTTTACTCCACTAGGTTAGATTTTTCTCTTTAAGTGTTTCTTCCAATAAAGATTAATTAGAATTATCAGTAACTCCTAATCATAATGTTAATATACTGTTCTCACTTTACTCTGATCAAGGGACACACCAGGTTTACAGGCATTGACTAACTATGCGACATAGTAAATTTTATATCATCTTTGGATAAATGTTTTGATGAAAAATCTGATATTAACAAAAACAGCAAACTATGATTTTATCACCCATCTATATAATTAGCATTAATATCAATAACTTTTTGCTAGCAATAGCCTAACAAGTTTCACCATCTGATTTAGTGCATTCTCACACATATATTGTCTTTTAAATGGAAAGTAGACCAGTTTTATGAGAATCAATTTAATTAAGGTAATTATAACAATAATGAGGAAAATATCCTTTATAGAAAATATATTAGCCAAAGAAACAAAAAAATGTATAAGATAAAATTACCAAAGTTATCAAACAAATCTACCAAAGATTTGATTAACTTGGTAAAAAATAAATCATATTACAGGCAAGAGAGAGAAAACAAGAAATAGAGAGAGAAAACAAGAACTCAGTACCAAAGAGAAAGAGAGTGACACACACACAGAGAGAAAGAGAGAAAAAAAGAAAGACACAGAGATGGAGAGAGAGAAAAAAATAGTGTGAGATAGAGAGAAATAGAAAACACGAGGCAGAGAGAGAGAGACAGAGAGAGAGAGAAAGAGCTTCTGTACAGAGAGAGAGAGAAAAAACTACTGTACAGAGAGAGAGAGTAAAAAATACTCTACAGAGAGAGAGTAAAAATACTCTACAGAGAGAGAGAGAGAGAGAAAGAAAGAAAATACTCTACAGAGAGAGAGAGAGAGAGAGAAAGAAATACTCTACGGAGAGAGAGAGAGAGAGAAAGAAATACTCTACAGAGAGAGAGAGAGAAAGAAATACTCTACGGAGAGAGAGAGAGAGAAAGAAATACTCTACAGAGAGAGAGAGAAAGAAATACTCTACAGAGAGAGAGAGAGAGAGAAAGAAATACTCTGCAGAGAGAGAGAAAGAAATACTCTACAGAGAGAGAGAGAAAGAAATACTCTACAGAGAGAGAGAGAAAGAAATACTCTACAGAGAGAGAGAGAAAGAGAAATACTCTACAGAGAGAGAAAGAAATACTCTACAGAGAGAGAGAGAGAGAAATACTCTGAGAGAGAGAGAAAGAAATACTCTACAGAGAGAGAGAGAGAGAGAGAAAGAAATACTCTACGGAGAGAGAGAGAGAAATACTCTACGGAGAGAGAGAGAGAAATACTCTACGGAGAGAGAGAGAGAGAAAGAAATACTCTACAGAGAGAGAGAGAAAGAAATACTCTACAGAGAAAGAAATACTCTACAGAGAGAGAGAGAGAGAAAGAAATACTCTACAGAGAGAGAGAGAGAGAGAGAGAGAAAGAAATGTCTCTACAGAGAGTGAGAGAGAGAGAGAAAGAAATACTCTACGGAGAGAGAGAGAGAAATACTCTACGGAGAAATATACTACGGAGAGAGAGAAAATACTCTACGGAGAGAGAGAGAGAAAGAAATACTCTACGGAGAGAGAGAGAAAGAAATACTCTACGGAGAGAGAGAGAGAGAAAGAAATACTCTACGGAGAGAGAGAGAGAAAAATACTCTACAGAGAGAGAGAGAGAGAAAGAAAATACTCTACAGAGAGAGAAAGAAATACTCTACAGAGAGAGAGAGAAAGAAATACTCTACAGAGAGAGAAAGAAATACTCTACAGAGAGAGAGAAAGAAATGTCTCTACAGAGAGAGAGAGAGAAAATACTCTACAGAGAGAGAAAAGAAATACTCTACGGAGAGAGAGAAATACTCTACGGAGAGAGAGAGAGAGAGAGAAAGAAATACTCTACAGAGAGAGAAAGAAATACTCTACAGAGAGAGAAAGAAATACTCTACAGAGAGAGAGAGAGAGAAAGAAATACTCTCTGAGAGAGAGAGAGAGAGAGAAAGAAATGCTACGGAGAGAGAAATACTCTACGGAGAGAGAGAGAGAAAGAGAAAGAAATACTGTACGGAGAGAGAGAGAGAAAGAAAGAAATACTGTACGGAGAGAGAGAGAAAGAAAGAAATACTGTACGGAGAGAGAGAGAGAGAAAGAAAGAAATACTGTACGGAGAGAGAGAGAAAGAAAAAGAAATACTGTACGGAGAGAGAGAGAAAGAAAGAAATACATACGGAGAGAGAGAGAGAGAAAGAAATACTGTACGGAGAGAGAGAGAGAAAGAAAGAAATACTGTACGGAGAGAGAGAGAAAGAAAGAAATACTGTACGGAGAGAGAGAGAGAAAGAAAGAAATACTGTCTCGGAGAGAGAGAGAAAGAAAGAAATACATGCGGAGAGAGAGAGAGAAAGAAAGAAATACTGTACGGAGAGAGAGAGAGAGAAAGAAAGAAATACATACGGAGAGAGAGAGAAAGAAAGAAATACATACGGAGAGAGAGAGAGAAAGAAAAAGAAATACATACGGAGAGAGAGAGAGAAAGAAAGAAATACATACGGAGAGAGAGAGAGAAAGAAAGAAATACTGTACGGAGAGAGAGAGAGAGAAAGAAAGAAATACTGTACGGAGAGAGAGAGAGAAAGAAAGAAATACTGTACGGAGAGAGAGAGAGAAAGAAAGAAATACTGTACGGAGAGAGAGAGAGAGAAAGAAAATACTGTACGGAGAGAGAGAGAAAGAAAGAAATACTGTACGGAGAGAGAGAGAGAGAAAGAAAGAAATACATACGGAGAGAGAGAGAGAGAAAGAAAATACAGCACGGAGAGAGAGAGAAAGAAAGAAAATGTATGCGGAGAGAGAGAGAGAGAAAGAAAGAAATACTGTGCGGAGAGAGAGAGAGAAAGAAAGAAATGCTGGCAGAGAAAGAAAAAGAAAGAGAGAGACCGACGGAGAAAGAGAGAGAGAAAGAAAGAAATACGTACGGAGAGAGAGAGAGAGAAAAAGAGAAAAAGAAAATACATACGGAGAGAGAGAGAGAGAAAGAAAGAAATGTACGGAGAGAGAGAGAGAAAGAAAAAGAAATACTGTACGGAGAGAGAGAGAGAAAGAAAGAAATACTGTACGGAGAGAGAGAGAGAAAGAAAGAAATACTGTACGGAGAGAGAGAGAGAAAGAAAGAAATACTGTTACGGAGAGAGAGAGAGAAAGAAAGAAATACTGTACGGAGAGAGAGAGAGAAAGAAAGAAATACTGTACGGAGAGAGAGAGAGAAAGAAAGAAATACTGTACGGAGAGAGAGAGAGAAAGAAAGAAATACTGTACGGAGAGAGAGAGAGAGAAAGAAAGAAATACTGTACGGAGAGAGAGAGAAAGAAAGAGAAATACTGTACGGAGAGAGAGAGAGAAAGAGAAAGAAATACGTACGGAGAGAGAGAGAGAGAAAGAAAGAAATACTGTACGGAGAGAGAGAGAGAAAGAAAGAAATACTGTACGGAGAGAGAGAGAGAGAAAGAAAAAGAAAATACTGTGCAAAAAGGAGAGAAAAAGAAAGAAATACTGTACGGAGAGAGAGAGAGAGAAAGAAAGAAATACTGTACGGAGAGAGAGAGAGAAAGAAAGAAATACTGTACGGAGAGAGAGAGAAAGAAAGAAATACTGTACGGAGATAGAAAAAAATAGTGTACGGAAAGAAAGAGAGAGATAGAGAAAAAATAGTGTACGGAAAGAAAGAGAGAGAGAGAAAAAATAGTGTACGGAAAGAAAGAGAGAGAGAAAAAATAGTGTACGGAAAGAAAGAGTAAAATAATGCTGCACTGAAAGAGAGAGAGATAATGCACGGAAAAGAGAGAGAGGACGAGAAAAATACTGTACGGAAAGAGAGCAAAAACAATACCGTACAGAAAAATTG
Organism: Ascarosepion bandense; assembly: GCA_037127315.1. Classification (NCBI taxonomy): domain Eukaryota; kingdom Metazoa; phylum Mollusca; class Cephalopoda; order Sepiida; family Sepiidae; genus Ascarosepion; species Ascarosepion bandense. Next base: position 3,369,629 of record JBBBDQ010001319.1, read on the forward strand.
TGCACGGAAAGAGAAAGTGGGAGAAAAAAGTGTACGGAAAGAGTGGGAGAATGAAAAATACTGTACGTGTACGAAGAGAGATACAGATAGAAAATACGGAGAGAAAGAGAGAGAAAAAATACTGTACAGAGAGAGAAATAATGTATGGAGAGAGAGAGAGAGAGAATTACTGTACAGCAAAAAGAGTGAGAGTAAAAAATACTGTACGGAAAGAGAAAAGGTAAATAAAAAAAACTGTAGGACGAGATAAAACAAAAAAAAAAACTGAAGACTAAGAGTCCCTTTCTGCCTTTATGGAACAATGGAAAGGAAAGTGTGCTGAAAATTTTACAGCAATATCACCACTTCCCAAAATCTGATCAAATAAAAACATCAAATATATATATTTTTTAAATCTCTTTTTGGTCGAACTGAGAATTTTCAGCGCCATCCTCGTATTACTAATGAAAAGTTTTCTCTTTTGTAGATGTTTAAATATTTCAAGTGTAGCTCAAGGCCAAATTTAAGAAAAAAAAATACTCCTGGATCACTGAAGGAAGAGAGACGCCAACATAACTAAAACCTAGAATGAATGAAAAGTGAACAATAAACAAACTGAAAGCAACCTATCATTTAAATTAAATTTTGTTTGTGATTTTATTAGAAGATATCTTTCTGTGCCAATAATATATCAACAGATGTTTCATCCCACTATTCGATAGATGAACAAGTTCATTACTAAAGGCAGATATGGTTTTAAAATCAAATCTGAAAGGTTATTTTTAACGAAAAATCTTTCGAGGTTAAAAAATTTAACAAGTCAAAAACTTTTGTAAAGTTTTTATTTTTTTTTTTATATACATGATCCTTGGGTTCTTTCTGGGTTTATCTTTATCTCCCCACCAAGAAATTGTCATTTTTTTGTTTTTTAACTTAAATAGGATGTGCGTTGGTGCATGCATTGGATATCGGCTCGGAACGAGAAATCGTGGAGTAGAGTTCGAATTCCAGCTGAATTCATTGCATTCACTTACGCGCAAATACCCCTGGGAAAGGTATTTAATCGGCTTATTCCTTCCAGTTATAGGTTAAATAACAGGACAGATTGGGTTCTAAAACTTTGGTCGGCAACCAGTCTACCGCAGAAAGCAATGGCAACCGACTGCGGGATAATCTTCTGCCCAGTCAGTCATGTCTCGAAAGAGACATGATCGCCCAAGCGTGTATCACGTATGGCACTTAACTGACTGAGAACTAAGAGTTTTTTAGCTTTTTTTTCATTACCGCCACAGTTGTCAAGTGGTACGGTAAGTAAAAAAAAGAATATTTCTTTAGTTAAGTTAAAAAAAAAAAAAAGTTCCGTACATGACACACGCTTTTAGGCAATCATGTCTCGAAAAGTGACATGACTAAGTGGGCAGAATATTTTCCGGCAGTAAGCTGCCATTCTACAATAGACTGGTTGTCAATCGAGATTCAGTTCTGCTATTTAATCCATTGAGGGAGAAACGAAGGATTCTCATACCTTTTCCAAAGGGTATTTGCACGTATGTGAATGCAACGAATTCAAGTGGGACTCGAACTCCGCGCTCTCGTTCCAAGCCGATACCCACAACTCACATCCTTTATTTCACACTAAGTCACTAAATTATTAACATGATATTTCAAGATAACATTTTTTGAATCGATATTTCATTCAATAAAATTTATTAAAAAAAAAAAAAAAAAAAAAAATAGTATGCCAATTCATTTTAAACAATGTTTTGACAAAAAATACACATTTAATTAAAGTTGGCTGACATAATTAAGGAAAATTGTACATTTCCGCTGTTTTTGTTTTTTACTTGTTTTATAAAATTTTTTAAAAAATCTATTTAGAAAGAACATTAACTTACGTTTTTCGAACCATAAAGTTAAACAAAATAACTCCAACTAAAAAGCAAACTTTCCCTTTTCTAGCAATCTTAACTTAATTAGATGGTAAATTTGAAAGAAACGATAACCAAAAGAATGTTCTCAAAAACTATCCAGAACATTAAATCTCGAGTACATTTTTTTTTTATTTCTTCACTTAAGAAATGGTGTTTGCTTCCCAAAGATTTGGAACGCCCTCATGAAGATTTGTTGAATAGTAGAACTTGAGAACCAGATTGTTCATCACCGTAAGAGAAAGCTCGCTTGTTGTCAAAAAATAATAATACTAATAATTCTGTACTGATTCTATTTTTTTTTTCTTTTCTTTCCTATTTTCATCTTCGGGGCTGGAGTGATAGAGTTTGCCAGAATATGGCAAACAAGGGCAGGACACTAAAACTATAAGGGTAAAAACGGATTGCAGCTTTTAGTTTTGAGTGTGAGGCAAGCAGTGTCTTTCAAAGTGAGGGAAAGAGAGATAGAGAGAGAGAGAGAAAATCGACAACCACAACATTCCATTCCAACAATTGAAATGAACCGGCGGAAATTTTGAGGCAATACCATAATAAAAGCTAATTTCCCATCGATTCAACTAGGAATGGTGTCCGACTTCCGATTATTATTATTATTTTTTTTTTTATGCTGAAGAAAAAAGAAAAATAAATAAATGCGGGTTATTAAAGAACTAAGTAGGAAACCGCATCGAGGAAATGGAGAGAAAAAAAAAAAGAAAAAAGCGGGAACGAGAAAAAGTGGAAAAGGAAAATCGATGAAAGAAATCACCTTTTAAATAATTCATTTTTGCATAACAATGACTAAATGAGCGATGCTTTCCGGGAAAATTTTATGTTGAAATGATAAAAAAAAGTTTTGTTCCATTCAGGAAGAAAAGGAAGTAACAAGACAGAAAAAAAGAAAGGGAAGAAAGTTTGTTTTTCTTTTTTGTCTCTCTAATTATTACTAAAAAAATACAATTAGAGTCTAATTGTATTTTTTTTAATTTTATTATTACCTTTTTTTTTTTTTACAGTGATACTAACTGATGAAAAGAGAATGCTAGCAAAAATCAACAAATCAGTAAAAAAAATTCAATGATAAATGAATAAATGGTTAGAGTTTAAGTTTAACTCTAACCATAAATCATTCAATTAAAGTGTACGCGACGTGTTATTTTTGCCTTTGCGTGTTTTGAACCAAATTCCTTAAAAAAAAAAAATAAATAAAAAAATAGTTTTAGGACCTAAAGAAACTATTTTTTTTCTTTGGTCATCAAAAGAAAACTATATATTCTGTGCCACCCTTGCACTAGTAAATAAAAAATGCAAAGACAAAAAGGGAAGTTTGATAGAACAAAATCTGTAGTGTAGTAAAAATAAAATTAATAATTTTAAAATTAACCACTCAGCATTAAAGCTAAATGTACCTGCTGGTTTGTTGTGGCCTTGAAAAATTTAAAAAAAAAGAGAAATCCAACTCGAGATTTTCCCATGCTGTAGTGTAAGGTGACAAAGTGGGTAGTTAGTACAATTTCAGTTTTTAAATTAATCATTTCATTCCTTTAAGTTCATCTTGGTTTTTTTTAGGATTTGTTGACTTGAAGTATTGATGACAATGATGAACAAACGAAAGACTCGTAACGACACTTATTTTTAATTTTAACAATTAAAAAATCTTTTTTGTTCAATAGCTACAAAAAAAAAGGTCGTGACACGTCTTAAATTATTTCGTTTTTTACACACAGTGCACATGTGGAGTGGAACTCATTAAGTACTGCACTTTTTAATAAAGTTTTTATTTACATTTCGTTGCCTTGAAAGCTCAATAAATTTACAAATCCGCAATTTCTCTCCAATTACACTTTAAGAGTTTAAAAATAATTGTTATTTTTAAACTACCGAATTACAAGATCATACGACCAAAAATTAAAAAATTTAAGTTGCATTGTATTAAAAAAAATTAACAAATAGTACAAAGAAAGAATGATTAACCTTTTGAAACAAGAGAAAAAAAAAGCAAATTTTCAACATTTATAAATAGTTAATAAAAAAGGTTGGGGTAAAAAACAAAAAAAACAGTCTCAGTAATAATATCATTTATGAAAGGCACATGACAAAATCGACACAAAATAAAAATACATAAATACAAGCTGACCTCACGTGAGCCTTGGCAATGAGAAATGATTGTTTCTCTTCCTCAGCAGTAAATTAGAGATGCATAGTATATTTTACTCATTATTCTTCAGTATTTGGTAAATATTGCATCAAAATGAATAAAAAATAAATGTCAACCAGCAAAAACAATATATTTGTGTGTATTTCTGATCGTGTGTACATATTGTTTGGCTATATTTTTCTACAAGACAAAAATCTCTGCTGTATGTGTGTCAGTTCAAAAGGGAGCAACAAGAAGACACTGTTAGTGTTGTGTTGTACCATGTTTAAAATTTAAACACATTTCATTAAAGTGGTACTTTAAACTTTAAGTGCACATTCTATTTTCCTTGAATAGGTCATTTATCTCAATTCTCAACTGATCAATAAAGCGATTTAAAAATTAAGTAAATCATTAAAAATCATAGATGTTTGAATGAAGATTTTCTTTTTCAATTAATTCTGAATAGCTTTTAGTTTTTATCTTTTAAATAAAAATTCATGTCGATTCTTTTTCGACGTGAGAAAAAGGAATTTAAAGTTGTAAGATTACGTGAAAAAATGCACCTTTCTTTCACTGAATTATAGCCTCGAAATTTGCAAATTTTAGAAAGGTAAATTTGATTCATATTTGATACTTTTCCATAAAAAAATTTTTTTTAATAATTTGCAATTGTGTATTTTTAATTCACGAATATTTTTTAGCAAATTTATGAGGTATTTTAGTTTTTATTTGCAGAATTTTTTTGAGATCTAAGTGTCTGTAGCTTTATTTTTTGCAAAATAAACAGAATCAAATTAAATTACATTTCGACGTGTTAGAAAATTAAAACAAAAAAATCACGAGACTAAGAATTTATTTTTAATTTTTTTTTGGCGTGTGGACTGGACATTCGATAAAACAGACTATCAATCCCCAAAATAATGCATAATTTGGCACATGTCGGAGAAGTTGAAAATAATATCAGATCATGCGCCAGAGTTGGGGGGATGAGCACCCCAACTTCGGAAGGGGGCTGGTTCAATAACCGGTATCCCCAAATGGGGAAGTGCCGAAGGAACGAACAATTTTTATACGGCGTTTCCGAAATCCCACATTAAAGGCCGACCTTTTGTTGCGAAGTCGGCGTAAGAATATACAACAAATAAATAGTAAAAACAATATGCCATATTGGATATGGCTATATAAATAATAAAAAAAAGCATGGTCTAAAAAAAAAAAAAATAAAATAAAGAAAGGCGTAAAAATTTATATTTTACGAATATCGCTGGTATTTTTTTTTTCATTTCATTTAAAGAATATTTTTCTACGCCTTGGGTAAGTGAACTAGATTTTTTTTTTACACTAACAAGAAAATCAAGGATAATTAAATGAGCATTCCATTGTGAATGTATTTCTTAATCTGAAATGAATTATTGTCCTCGAATATTGAGAGGCTTCTTTTTAACAAGGAAGAAGTTATTTAAATAAAATAAAAAATGTCAATTCAATCAGTGGTTTTAGAGAGCATCCTTAAATTAAAATTTCTAATCTTTCATTGACCCACTATGTCCCTAGGGCCTAGTCAAATGGTCTTATAGACTCTTCATTTATTTTAGTGTTTAACAGCTAAAAAAGTTTTTAGCTGTTAACTCGAATTTTTAGTAAAAAGATCCTTCACTTTCAGAAACACTAATCTTGATTTCTAAAAACAATTAAAAGAAAAAAAGAGTAATGAATGTTGACGGTTCGTATAAATGCTATTATTTAGTTCTTCAACAAATACTTTCATAAACTTGTTTCCGGAGATATCAAATGACGAGTTGAGTCCTTCAGTTCAATAAAAAAAAATATACAATATTGTATGCTACTTGTTAAACCGGAGAGAAAAAAAAACAGCTTTCTTTAATATTGGATCGACAGACACCTTTTAAACATGAAAATTTGAAATGCATAACTAACTTTAAAATATTTATATATACATCTTCAATTTGTAGATATGTTACATTAATTATAAAAGGTCATACCAAGCTTACAAAAACAAAACTTTTACGAACCTTAAAGTTTAAAAAGGAAAAGATCAATCAAGCATCAATTCAACAAAATTGTTCCTAATCTAGGGTTAAGTTTTCGTAACGATATTTAAAAATAAACATACCCTTAAAAAAAATCAATAAATTATTTATTAACAATTATAACATGTCATTTTTTAATTGAGTCGCTACAAAAATGTCTATACATTCACATGGTCCAACTTCAGTGAGTGAATCGTATTTCTACCATTGTTTGACAAATAAATTACAACTGACAGGCCTACCTTAGTTTTGTTTTTCAAACACAAACTAAATAAAAGGAATGTAATCCTATATGAGAACATTTATTTTAGAATAAATTAGTTAACGTAAAATAGCGATTCAGAAACGAACATAACAGTAAAAAAAAAAAAATAGGTAACAATTTTTTAAAAATATTTATCTCTAGAATCAGTAAACAAAACAGTAAAGATTTTTCAGATTAAAAAAAAAATCGGTCACGTGAAAACATACAATATAAAATTTTGAAAAAGTGTGGTTTTAAAAAAATATGCAATTTTCTTTTATTGATCTTTTTAGCACTTACCTTGAATTTTTGGTTAAGAATCCTCTATAATCGTCATAGTTGCCGTGTGTAAGTTAAAAAGGGAAGAAACAAAAATAAATAAATGAAATAAAATTTTAAAAAATCAGAAGACCCGGGCCTGTTTGATAGATGCGTATGTCAAAGGAACAAAAATGTGTGAATGATGAAGGAAACTAGTAAAATTAAGAAGCAAGAAGTCGAAAGTATATCACACCAAATTGCTGTTGCCACCACTGGGTTTTCTGTAGAAGTACGACTGTTGTTAACATATCGTTGCAACCAAACTCATTATTATTACTCTTATTACGCAATGGATGGATGGACTGATGAAGAAGAAAGGTTGTTTTTTTTTGTTTGTTTGTTTTTGGTCAGTAATAGAGAAAGAAAATTGGGGTTATCTACCTGGTAAATAAGAGGAAAACGGAGTTAGGAGCACGTAGAGCTGGTAGTACGTGATGATATGTACCGAAATGAAGAGAGGAAAGAAAAGAATAAAAACAAAAAAGGGGGAGGAAAAAATCGGTTTAAGTAGGGTCATCTAGACAGACGACGTAAGAAGGTATAAGGGAAATAACGAAGAGGTTTCATAGATACACTGAAACTGAAAGAAAATAAAATATTTTGGGCTATCTCTAAAATTATATAATTTAGCTGGGGGTCATCTAAAAGATGGGGTAAACTGTGAGAGTGGCCTTAAGTAAAAAGCAGTGACAGAAAAGCTTGAAGAGAGGGTTATTGAAAGGGATATGCCACTGATGAGGCGTAGACTAGTTCCAACACAAACGCTTCTTCCTTCTTCCCACCAAAAAAATAAACCAACTGTAGAAGAGTCTAACCGGTTAACCAAAGAGAAAGTCTTCTTTTAACACTTCAATTTTATGTACAGTGACGAATGTAGAGTGTTTTTTCCTTAGTCGTTAGTAATTAGTAAAGGACAAACTCAAGATTTCTGATGCTAAAGTGGCATGATTAAAACTACTTTTAACAACATCGCGCAATAAAGGATTTAAACAAGGAAGGAATACAATCATCCAATACACCTTTCTTCTCCTCCTCCTCCCTCTAATTCTTGCTGTAGTAGTAGCAATAACAGTCGTGCTTGTAACTAACCTACATCCGTGTAAAAGTGTACAGCAAGCATCTAAAGTCCGCGCTATCTTCTCTTAAAACCACTACTACTCTACAGTACACCATGACTACCAACACTTGCAGCCTGCCGGAAGTGCCGTAGACGTCATGGAGCTAACATGTTTTCACGGAAAGTGCCGAAATTAGCCGAACTCTAACAACTAATTTAAGCAGCAGCAGTAATACTATTCATTCAGAATTCTTCTTAACTCCATTCATTCATATCGCTTGCGTGTATAGCGCTAGTGGTACAGCAGAAAATTAAGGTATTCTATGTTTGATGATCTCGATAATACCAGCTGTTTTGGCTCAGACAAAATTTACGATGGAGAAGAAAATAACTCCAATTCAGCGAAAAAAAAATCTTATCATTTCACTTTGCGAACTAGAGTGAAATAAATCTGCACTTGTGAATTCAAGTGGTTGAGCAAGTTGTATGTTGTAATTAATTGTACAATAAATGTAAAAACAAAATGTTTCCCACAGATGCAGTTATGAAGGCTTATTGTTGGAATGGAAACACTGTGGTGTGAATGTAGTGACTTAAAGTGACTTAAGTGTAATTGTAACAGTTTATTTGTAGAAATCCATTAATTTTTTTTATTTTATTTAAGTCTGTCAACAAATTCTGAATTACTTTCTGTTTTGCTTTTCATGGTCTCAAAAGACGAGAGTTGATGAAAGTTTGGAGTCTTATGGTATATTTTAATGACATATGCTATAAGGAGATGGTTCACAAAGTCTTCCATTGCTAGTGAGTTCAAATCAGAAATCAGAAAATCTTGTTTGAGTTTGTCCTTTACAACTACTAACGACTAAGGAAAACACTCTACATTCGTCATATATTTTGCTGATTACTAACATTTATTATTGTATATATTGTTTTGTAATTCTATTACACTACACTGTTTGAACCTACTTTCTTGTTTCCGTGTCTAACTTCTGGCCCCAAACAGGTCACAACAACTTGGCAACGAAGATTTCGGCACAACAAATTTTATGCTATAAGGCACAAGAAGTACTGATATAGTGTCTAAGTAAACAATAGCTTACCAAATTACACAAAAAAATTTCGAAAAAAGAGTTTTTTTTTTCTCCTTTCCCGTGACTCATAGAGTCATAGGACACCACATGTAGTGCAGCTGCAGTAGAAGTATGACAGCCTAACAGAGCCCAACTCTCTCCAGGCTGGTTTGAATTCAGAGTTTTCTTTCTCCTAAACTGGTTGCCACCCAAGGCTATAGGATTCAGTTTGTCCTGATATTTACTCATAGTTGGGCAGAGAAGAGATGGATTCATACCTTTTCCAATGTTATTAGCAAGTAAGTGAATGTAATGGATTTTTTAACTGGAATTCAAACTCGGCTCTCCAATTCCTCAATCTGAGCTGCCATCTTTTCTTCCACCACATATCTGAAGTCCTCAAACTTGATAAAAACAAAGTTTTATTGTCTAAAATAGTCATTAAGAAGAAAGCACAAAAGTATTTTTTAATCATTTTATTAAATTTTTTATTCTTTTATAGAATGTTAAAAATTTTGGTTAAAAATCTAATTTTTCTTGCATCAACGGGTGGGCCAATCATAATTTTTCTAATAAAGCTCATTATTAAATAAATAATTTGTATTAATGGACGGAATTGTTAAAGATACGTGTCTTACCACTCAACCCATAGCTTGGGGGAGAAGAGATAGATTCATACCTTTCCCAAGTGCATTTGCTTGTAAGTGAATATAATGAAAATAAAGAAATATGGAACACAATTCTTTGATTAACAATTCCAAACTGCTGTCCATTATACCACTTGCACATCCAAGCTTACAGCACCTAGTATTTTCAAGCTACATAAACATATACATAAAAGAAAGCTCTTATCAAAATACTGATTCATGCTTGCAGCAACTGGAATTCTCAAGTGAGTTGATTGGTTTTGTTGAAGTTGGTTGTTCAAAAATGCCAATTATTATATATTGCTTATGATTACATGATAACAAATGAAAATAATAAAGTACAGCAGGTGAGGCAGAAAGAAAAGGTGATAACATATGTTAAAATTTTTTGTATTGATGATATAAAGGATTAAGATAGAGTGTCTCTTTGTGGCCTAGGAATGCAACCTAAAGGGTAGAAGAGTTGGTAGGGCCTAGCATTATAGCTTGTGTCAGATTGGATGACTGAGACCAGGAGTGGTGTTGGTGACAGCCTACTGACTCATCTACAACTATGTTTAGAGTGGTGAATGAGTCCTTTTAAGCTGTCAGCATGGATTCATGACTCAACATTTTTTGTCATGCTTTTGCTTTAGTGGCAATATTTATGATTGGTTCTTTTCAAATTGTATTTTTAAATTGTATTTTATATATATATATTCAAATATAAAACTTTAGTCCAAAAGGAAAAGCAGGAAGGTAAATCCCAAAGACCCGACCCTAATTAATATTAATTACATTAATATTAAAAAATGATCAAGGTGGAGAGCTCAGTGTAATTAATATTTAAATTACAGAGCCAATTATAAAATAAAATAAATTTCAATGTTCAAATCAGTTATATGGCCATTTCTACATGAAATCCCTAAGAGAAATTTCACGCATCCCACCCCTTTAATTTTTCTCTGATGTATATTTTTTTTTAACTTCCGCCGTTAATATATCTTGCTTTATTTTGAAATAAAGAAGTTGCTGATGATACATGAAATTTCTTTGAGGGATTTCATGTAGAAATGGCCATACAACTGATTTGAACACTGAAATTTATTTTATATATATATATATATATATATATATATATATATATATATATTTTTTTTTTTTTTTTTGTAAGGAGGGGGTAATTGTTTTGTGAGCTGGATGTTATGCTCAGAGTCCCTGCACAAAAAGCAACATTTTATTTTTAATTTTACTTTCCTTTCATTCATACTGACCAACAGATTTTTATATCAAGTGAATCTGAAAGAAAACTAATTTGAAGCAGAGTATAACACAATCAACACATTAGTCAAGCCAGAATATTTTAATGAAGATGTAAAAATAATTTTTCCTTAAATCTGATCAAATGACCAAACATCAAAATTTTATTTTTTTTATTTTTTTCTTGGTCAAAGATTTTTCAGTGCCTCTTTGTATTACTTTTGCTTTGCACAAGTGAAGCAAAATAATCATCACTCTATGATAAGTGCCTCTAGATATTTAAAAAGCTTAGATCAGTACAAGATCACATTAGTAGGGCATCTAGTGAGACTTGAACTCACTAGCAATGGAAGACTAATTTGTGAACCATCTCCTTATAGCAGATGTCATTACATATAAATATACCATATAAGACTCCAAATTTACATTTAGTATAACAATATTGTTATGGTGCCCTATTCTATAGGAATGGACTCTTCCTCTGTCAATATAATACAGCTGTGATACTGTCATAAGACAGTTGAGACACAGCATAACTATACCATTCGAACTTACATTTCTATTTTGCTGATTACTAACATTTATTATTGTATATATTGTTTTGTTATTCTATTACACTGTTTGAACCTACCTTCTTGTTTCTGTGTCTAACTTCTGGCTCCAAACAGGTCACAACAACTTGGCAACAAAGATTTTGCCACAACAAATATTTGCAATAAGGCACAAGTACTGATACAGTGTCTAAGTAAACAATAGCTTACCAAATATATAAACTTCACATATAAGACCTGGGAAGGTAGGGAAGAAGGTATTATATGACATGGAACATGGAAAATAAATTACTTCTCTGGAGACAAATAAAACTGTTCTGTGTTTAAGGAAAATTGCTAATTGTATTTGTTTTGATAATGATTCACAGTTTGAATAAATGACATCTTACCCCTCTGCAAAACTAACCTTGACCCTTCTATCCACACTTCTAAGTTTAACATCCCTGGCTACTTTCCTCTCTTCAGGAAGGACTCCAATGTCCATATGCATGGGCTTGGTGTTTATGTCAGTGAACATCTCTCTCTAGCTAGGGTGATCTCTCTTGAATCCCTAGATAATTCTTACATGTTTCCGCCTCTCCCTATTAAGCTCAGTTAGCTATCTTTTCTTTCTCTACCACTCCCCTTCATCTCTCGACTGTTCTGTACTTGACAGCATCTTCAATAATATTGATAAGGCCATTTCTTCTCATCCACTCACCCATATATTTGTATTTGGTGACTTTAACACCCACCATGCCAAATGGCTGAAAACCTCTGTCACCGATCTCAAGGGTGTCTACACCATGAATTTTTCAGTCACTCAGTCACTTACGCAAATGGTGGATTTCCCCACGCATTTCTCTAATAACCCTAATGAAACTGACTCCCTGCTAGATCTCTGTTTCACTTCCATCCCTGACTCGTGCAATGTCAAGCAGCTCAACCCTCTTGGAAACTCTGACCATGCCGTGGTTTTTGTTAACACTCCCACTCCACCCAAGAAACTCAGACCAGTAGAATATCTTACTGCTACAAAAGAGCAGACTAGGACTTGTTCCATGATTTCCTGTGTGACATCCTTTGGAACAAAGTTTTTAGTCTTCCTGTTAAAAATGTGCTTCCAAGGTCTCCTCTTAGGTTAAGGCTAGCATCGATGCTTTCATCCCAGCCAGGAAGTTGCAGCTTAAATCCCATTCAACCCCTGGTTCTCCCTTGCTTGCTCGACAGCCATTGCCCACCAGAAGCCCTTCTTTCGGCTTTTTAGGAGCCACATGTTGGACCATAACAGGCACCTTTTTGTCTCTGCTCATAATGAGTGCAAGAAGGTACTTAATGAAGCTAAGCTGCTGTTTGCAGCCAGAATGAAGCAGCCCCTAGCATCCCGTAAGTTCAGCTCCAAGGACTACTGGCTGCTCAGTAAAAGTGTACTAAATAACAGTAAACCGTCCATCAATGAATTTGAGGTCCTCACCTCTTCAGCGGACAAGGCTGTATGCTTTGCTCGCATATTCTCTACCAACTTCACACTGGATTTGTCTGGAGTATCTGCACCCCACCCAACTTTCCACCTAGAACTGAGGCCCAAATGAATGATGTCCTCATTACCCCTTTGCTGGTCTTTAACATAATTTCAAAGCTTGACCCCCATAAAGTGAGCGGTGGTGACGGAATCCCAATCAGTAATCCTGAAGTAATGTGCCCCTCAACTCTTCTCTGTCCTCTCCAAACTCTATAACTACTGTCTATCTGCTTCTTGCTTTCCTGCCTGCTGGAAGTCCTCCACTGTGGTTCCTATATTTAAGAATACTGGAGAACCCTCGGACACCACTAATTGTCACCCTATCAACCTCCTACCAATTTTTGGCAAAGTGTTCGAACATCTCACAGCCCACAGTCTCTTCTCTGACAAACAGTATAGTTTCCTCTTCACCAGGTCTACTGCTGATATGCTAACAACCATCACTGAATATATATACTAGGCTCTTGACAAGAACGGCGAAGCTCAAACTGGACATTTCCAAAGCGTTTGACAGAGTCTGGCATGCTGGCCTTTTACACAAGCTGTGGGGCTATGGTATAACTGGGCAATTGTTTAACCTAATCTAGTCATTCCTTTCAAATCGCATAATGAAGGTAGTATTGAACGGACATGCTTCTTGATACTATCATACAAACGCAGATGTCCCTCAAGGCTCTATTCTAGGTCCTACGCTTTTCCTGATCTTCATTAACGATCTCTCTGATGTAATCAGATCCCAAAGGCATATACACTGATGACACCACCATTTGTTCACGCCTCGATTAAAAATCTGCTGAGGCTGACAAAGCAAACCTCGCTGCTAAGATTGAAAAGAACCTCCAATTTGTGGTGGAATGGGGTAAGAAATGGCTCATAAATTTTAATGCTTCCAAAATTAAGCTGCTATCTGTTAACTTTCACGGATAATTGCTCCTACCCACCCCATTAGCATGGACCAGGCTAGCCTCTCTGAAAGCAAAACACTGTGCCTCCTCGGCCTAACACTGTGCCTCCTCGGCCTAACACTGTCAGCAGACCTCAAGTAGAATGACAATATCAAATTCATAGCTAAATCTACTGCTAAAAAGTTCACTGTGTAGGGCCAGAAAGTTCTTCCTGCCTGAATCCATCCTGCACATATATAAATCTACCATCCACCAGAGTAGTGAATACTGCTGTTACATCTGGTCAGGTGCCTCTGCTATTCACCTCGGGGTTCTTGACAAAATCCAACAGAGAATCTGCAATGTGATCGATCTCAACTTAGCAGCTCAGCTGCAGTCACTCTCTCACCAGCATAATGTGGCTTCCCTGTGTCTCTTCTACAAATACTTTCACGGCTTCTGCTCCAATGAACTTAGTTCACTGTTGACCCCTATGTATGAAATTACTCAAGCTACTAGACTAGCAACTAGGTCCCACTCTTTTACAGTGAAATTAATAAAATATAAAATATAACACAGCTTTTACTCTAGCAGCTTCTTTTCTTGCACTTCCTGCCTGTGGAATTCCCTTCCATATACTTACTTCTCTGACAGCTGCAATTTCCAAGAATTCAAATGTAAGGTCAATAGTCATCTCCTATCTCGCATCTCCTCTCTCATGCTCCCTTCTCCGTCCACTCCACTCTCATCACACCAGTATTCTCACCCTTCTCCTAACCCTCTTCCTGACACCTTCTATAACCAGTTCCTCTTTCTCATCACTTTCCTCCTATGTAACCTCCCTGTGCACCAGTAGCAGTAAAACTGCCTTGCTTGGGGTGAAATGCTTAGAAAAAAAAATAATCTTAACAATTTTATGGAATTCAAAAATAGATAATGATTGTGTAAAGAGGAAATAGCAGTAAAAAATCCTAACCAAAAAGATTTCACCTAATGTGATTGTTACTTTTTAATATAATAATATAATGGCTGGCTACTCCTATCCAAGTATGCCTGTCTACTAGGGTGATTGGGCAATCCCTTTTGCAGATGCTGGCTCATACACATTTGTGTTTGTTTAATACCCACAGAACCCACCTGTGGTTTATAATGCAACTATGCTGAGCAGACATTAGTTACAGTTTCTGGGAGAGAATGCATTATCTGACATTATCAGCAGTCTGAACAAGGAAGGTACACTTACACTCTCAGTTGATGGCTCTCAAATAGTTTCATCAACCCAATTTCACTCACAAGGCTTGGGTCAACCCATGGTATAGTTTTCAGGCACTTTCCAAAGATGTTGCATGCTGAGATTGTCTCTTCACGTCAATGACATCAAAAAATCACCTTCTTAACAAATTCACTATGGTGAGATTCCAACTTGGGTCTAATGGTCGGAAAGTGAATATCATAACTACTTGGTCACATGCTTTAATATAATAATATACTGGTCTTGTTCTTTTCTTTATTGCACAGTTATTGCTCACAATATCCACTCAGATTTTGAGTCTGTCCAGGGACTGACCTTATAATTATTATGCCATTGAATTGACAAAAAATGCTTTAATTCACTAGGCTACTGGCCAATGGCTGAAATGTAATAACAATAACAAAGATAAGGGCATCAGTCTGAATATAAATAATGTAAATGGTAAAAAGTTTAGATATTGTTTAAGGTTTTCAATGCCTTAAACTCTTAGTATAAAGCCAAACTTTCTGGCTGGATTAAAATATCAAAAACAAAGAAAATATTAAAGAACATTTTTAAATTTCATACCTTAGAAAAATTTAGTATAAATATAAATAAGGCAATCAAATGAAAAATTTATCTGAATGCTGATATTTAACCAGCTGGAAAGTTGTCAAATAAGTAAAATAAAAATAAGGACATGATGTTAGATAATCCTTCAGATTTGAAAAGTGTTTTCATATTTTTAAGTTTTTATATGTTTTAGATATCAAATATATATTTTGGTTTACCTTTACCACTTTTCTGAAACTTTCTGAGTTTCCCATTCTTCATTTTTCTTTTATAAACAGGATATAAGTAATAAATAAAGACATTTAAGTCATTTCACCTGGTAACACAATCATTTGAGGAAAGCAAAGGAATATACTAGTAAATATTTCTTAGTACTGTCTGCCAGTTTGTCTGTTGATTTCTGATTGTCTGTCTGTCTATCCATTTTTGTCTGTCAATCTGACTATCTATGTCCCTCTCTCTCTTTATCTGTTTTTCTCTCTGTATTTCTCTGTCTGCCTGGTACTGTGTAGCTCATTAGGCCTCAACTGAACATATCCATTCTCCTCATGATTACTAGCTTATTACTTCCCTCTTCTTTTCCATAGTATTTTGTCATCCTTCTTGATCATCCACTTCACCTTTTCCTTTGGTTTGGACATTACATTCAGTGTTTGGATCTTGTCACAAAATGTGGCCAATGACTCTCCATTTTCTTTGCTGTGCCTTGACACTAAGAGGTTCTAAAGAGGCATGCTGGAGTAGTTCCAACTTTTTCACATCTAATCTTGAAGATCCTTTTTAAACTGTTGTTATGAAATAGGACAATAAGCCTGTCAGCTCCCTTATTACTATAAATGTTATTTTTAGTGAGTACATGTATTTGAGTTAAAATCCTTGTTTTGTTTTGTTTTGTTTTTTTTTTGTTAAAGTGTGAAATTAATGTCAATATATAGAGTGAGAAATCCTACTAAAGAAAAAAATAGGAGTGGTTTACCAGACAGAAAAAAAGGAATAGAGGTTCAATTTCTGTCAGGGGGTACATTTTCTTTAATGGGGCTCCTCAATCTAGTCTGGTTGATATTAATGTCACCATTGAAGAAAATTAAAAAAAAACAGAGATGTCAACTTAGATACGTGTAAATGTACCCACTAAAAGTAACATATATAAAAAATAATGTTGGATTAAAAAATCAATTTAAAAAAACACTAGTATATATATATATATATATATATATATATATAAAAGAGTGAACATTGAAGTCAAAACTCAGGGGTGACAGACTGTTTCATGCTAAGTACAATCATCAGGCCTGGTGATTGTACTTAGCATGAAACAGTCTGTCGCACCTGAGTGTTGACTTCAATGTTCACTGTTTCACGCTTTTATTTACACACGTTCTATCTCTGATATTGAGCACTTTATCCTATAAATATAGCACACCATTAAAACTATAATTATTCATTCATATATATATATATATATATATATATATATATATATACACACACACACAATGGGCTCTCTCGTTGATTTTGACATATGAGGATCTGACAACCACGTTCAGTTTTTGTTTGTTTCATATACTACACTTCAGTCCCACAAGTGACCTGTATACAAGTTCACATTTCATGCAACAGTGAGCATCTCTGGACAGCAGGAATATGATGCTTTTCATCATTGTCTTTCATTTCTTAGCTGATCAATATGACTGATTTCAAAATTTATAATTCCACTCTGGCAAAAATATTTCCAGTTAACTCTATCCAGGAAAACTTACTCAGAGTTAATATGAGGCACATTGACAGCTGAGAAGTTACTCTTTAGATTGTCTTTTTTTTTTTTTTTTTTTTTTTTTAATTATATCACCCCAAGCAAGGCGATAATGCCACTGATGTGCAGGGGGCTACGTAAGGGTAAAAAGAATGGAAAAGAGAAAGCCGGAAACCACATCCTAAACAGGAAACAAGAGATGAGCCTCTTCACCTGTTCAATAGATGTGGGTGGAGTGTGAACCGGCCGATACCTGAGCAACAGCTATCCAACATTTCTTTGTTCACTGTCCCACTGGCTATACATAAGGACCTTAGGTATTCTGCCATCACTCATGCTTGCAACATGACCATTCCAGCAAAGTTGTGACTGTATCAGGAAAGTCACAATTCCATCAATGTTTAGTTTTGTGAGAAAATTGGCATTGGACACCCTATCATCAAAAGTATAGCCACAGATTGCACAGTGACAACTTTTATAGAAGATATCTAGCTGATAGATATGTAACCTATGTTGGGTCTACAATTCTGAGCCATACAACAGTGTGATCCAAACAACCACTCTATAAAACCATATTTTAGTGTTCAATTTAATACCTCTTTCATTCCATAGATGGTGGCAAAGCTTCCCCAATGTACTTGTACCTATGGCGATCCGATTTGTTATTTCATCATCAAGGGATGTATTTGCATTCATCTTACTTCCTAAATATGTAAATGACTTTGCATGCATCAAGTTCTTCCCATCAACCTGTATAGGAGTATCTTGGAATTGATTATCTGGTGGAGGCTGTCTGTTGCACTGAATCAGCTTCGAATAAGGAGGTGGCTGATGGATTACCTCTGTTTTCATTATGCTAATAGTAAAGCCAAAAGCTTTGAATAATAAGAGAGAAGTGGTTGACAAGTTTTTAGGCTTCCTCTAAAGATGTTGTCACAAGTGCAGCATCATCAGAAAAAAAGCAAATCATGAATGACACAAGTTCAAAGAACTGTTTTAGCTTTGAACTGCTGATGATTGAAAAAGCTACCATTGGTTTGAAATTGAAATTTAAAACCAGTGTCCATGTCACCAAAGGCATATTTGAGCATAACTGAGAAAAAAAAAGATCTAAGAAAACAAGGGCCATGATGCAACCTTCCTTTATGTCATTTGTAACATCTCAGGAATCGGAGAATTTCACATTAGATACAACAACTGCTTTCATCCCCTCATGAAAAGAGATTATAACATTCAATTTTTTGTCAAGGATTCCAAGTTCTTTTAAGAACTTTCTAGAAGGCTTCAAGATTTACAATGTCATCAAATAACATATTTTACAGACTTTTTCAGATGTCAATAGTGCCACAACAAGACCTGAAACCACATTGTGATCTCATTGACAATGTACTTAATAATCCTGTTCAGAATCATTCTAGCTAATATTTTACCAGCAATTGACAGCAAAGATATTCCATCATGGTTGTTGCAAATATTCCTATTGCTTTTGTTTTTGTAAAGGTGTTGAAATAAGGCATCCTTGTAGTCTTGAGGAACATGACCCACCCATATTATTTTGAAGAGCATGTGTAGCATTATCACCATACTTGTAGATTTTGGGCTGAATAGCATCCTTTCTATTTCCTTTGACTGAAGAGATCTGTTTGATAGAGCCCAAGACTTCCTGTAAGGTTAGCTTCAAAGAGATTTCTTATATTTCAGGATGTTGGGAAATGGCTGCAGTAACATCTCATCAGCGACAGATGTCATATTTAAAACAGACTTGAAGTTCTGCTTTCAGAAGTGCAAGATATTAGACATGTCTGACAGAAGTGTCTCTCTATTTGGGGAGAGTACTGGCATGACTCCATTCTCTCTGGGATCATAGACCTCCTTAAAACCATGAAAGAAGAACTTGGAATCCTTCCTATTGGCTGCTTCCTGAGGTTCTGTAGCCATGGCATACCAGTCCGCCTTCCTTTTTCTGAGTGATTTGCACTACAGGTGCTGAGTCTTCTTTGAAGAAGAGTTTAATCATTAATTCATGCTTTGTGTGAGTTGTGCATTTGCTCTATGAGTAACTGGACTTCAGAGTTGCCTCCATCAAAGTTGTCCTTGTGTTTCTGAACCAGCAGTCAGAGCACCTCCAAAATAGCAGTTTGCACTGTATTTCAATTTGTTTTTCATGATAATTCAATATTATAAGTAATATCAAAGGCATTGAGAGCAGTGTACAGCTTTCTTCAGCACTCATTTTGTTTTTTGGATGATTTTCAAGCTAGGATATTCATCTGCATAGGCACAGATATCTTCTGTTTTCTCTTGTGAGTAAAATAAAAGTAAACCTTACTGTGAAAGAGAGCCTGGTCATAAAGGTAGCAGGTGGTATGAAAGGAATGTGTGATACTGATGTACTTTAAGTCTCTCTTCTTAGTGATGACATAGTCAATAAGATGCTAGTTTTTGATCAAAAATGCATCCACAATGTCTTGTGATAGTTCAGTTGTTGAAAGTAGTTGTTAGTGATTACAAGATTGAATTCTCTGCAAATGGAAATGAGGTGCAGGCAGTTGGAGTTCATATGTTCAACACCATGATGATCCAGCACATCACCTTAGATTTACTGATCATTTACCACCTTAGCATTGAAGTCCCTCATTAGGATAAGTTTATCCCAACATTGGACATATGTGATGATATTATGGAGGCTGTTTTAGAAGACAGCTTTCTCTTGCACAGAGCTGTTTATTGTGGGCACATAGCAACTGATAAATGTAGTGCTTATATTGTGGTCTAGATCAAGTGTCAGAGAATGGATACGATCTGATAGGCCTTTTGGAAGGAAGCTCAGTTTCTTTGCAAGATGAGATCGGCTTCCAAAGTCATCACTCAACTGGTGAGTCTACTTCATAAGCCAGGGTTCAATTTCTTACATTTCTTCTTGTTCAGTCTGTAATATTAGATAACTAGACAGCTGCAGCTGGCTGACAAGTTGAGACAGTGAATAAACAATGTTTACGGCTCCTTTTCTCACTCCTTCCTCAATTGGGGAAAGTAGTACTGTATCTAAATACCCCTGCTTTGTTACCCCTGGAGGATATGAACAGCACAATTGCTCATGGGTTTGTACAAGAACAGGCATCACTCAGTGGTTGCCATTGTATAGAGCTCCAGATAAAGACTTCCAGTGATATCCTTTATCTGTTCATCACCCCAGCTCTCTTGCTAGAGGACACAATGCAAGTAAATATGTGGAACTGAGATGATAAAAGTTATCAGAAAACCCACATGGAGGATTTGATTATAGTGGTGCAGGACCATCCACATTTTATGGAACTACTGATAACATGGAATGGGTGCAAAAGATTGCCACATATACAATGAACAACAGACTTCAGGTTTTATTAGTCTCAGAATTGAACTTCTCTGGAACAACCACAACAACAAAAAGCACCTTTTGATGGACCATAATGAAGGCAGCAAGGTTATGATGCTGTGATTTTTTTTTTCTTAACCATTGAGGGAAATTGGCTTGAGAGCACCCATGATTTTCTTACTCAGGTCTGTTCAGAACTCAACACCCCAAAATACGTATATATATATATATATATATATATATATATATATATATATATATATATACTTACATACCTACATATATGCAAATATAACACGTATAATCCTATATACAAATATATCTACATACATACATCCACCTACATAGATACATATTTGACGTGTTGTAATGGTCAGCAAGCTTTCCTCACTAGAAACATAACAACTTAGTAGTGAGTTTGATCCTCACTGGGTGCCTCAGTCTTTTGTCCTTGTTCCACATCAAAGCTGAGCTTAGAAAAATCACCATACATAAGGTTTATTGTTCAAAGTTTTTCTTCTTCTAGGTAGGTTGCCAACAAAACTACAGACACCCAATGTGGCCATGAGGGGTAGTTATCCCCCAGCCGGACATCAACCAGGTACGTATATTGACATTAAGCATTAATTTAAAAATATTAGTTGCTTGAATAAGAAATAAATTAAAAACAGAATACATCTATATTTTTAAAAAAACTAAAAAAAACCCAAATATTAAAAAAAAATTATCCTAAATGTAAGTCATGTTTCTGACACTAAAAATAATCTTTTGACATTCAGTACCAAAAGATAGAAAAAAAGAAAGAAAAGGAATAGTGAGAGAGCATAAGGAGGCAGGCAAGAAAATTTTAAAAAGGAAGAAATAACCACAACATCCTAGACATGTGCACATATACACATGTGCACATATACACATGTGCACATATACACATACTCACACATACACATGCACAAAGAAAAAATCAATTTAACACTAATAAAAAGTACATAACTATGTTTTTATCTAAACTTATTTATAAATGGAACTTTTTCTCTGTGTGTGTTTGTCTGTGTGTGTGTGTGTATCCATTACCTATAGACTCCGAAATGGCTGAACCGATTTTCTTGAAAATTTACACAGTTGTACTATAAGCATCTGTGAGTGTTCTTAGCTAGGTTTTGTGTCGAGGTACCCCTGATAAATATTGAAAATCGATAATCGAAAAAATCAGGTTATAGAAGGAGTGGTCCGATTTTAATCAAATTTGATACACTCATAGACAAAGACATAAGAAACGATATTCAGAAGTTTCAAGGTTGCTGTTCTTACAATAGTGCAGAAAATCGATAATATATATATAAAAGTTTTCATTACACCCGAGCAACGCCGGGCTATACTGCTAGTCTTAAGATAAAAATAATGAAAATGAGAAAATCTGCAGACAATTGCTGATACCTCCTAATGAGTGGACCAAATGATTATACAAAGGTTCATCTGTGAAACTATGGAGTAGAGATGCTGTATGTAGCATCAACTGGTGAAGTGACAAATTTTATATTTGTATGAATTCTGTCTGTAGTTGTATCTCTCTGTCCTGGCTATGCTTGTGAAAGACTAAAGTCACTGGTGTTGCCAGTAAACTTAATAACCTTCAACAACACTCATTAATAAGTATAAAAGTAGCAACTTTTATTTATGGTACTATGATTGAATAAGATCATGAATACATAAACAAAAGGGACTTGAAGAAGCTCCCCCATCCCCACCAACTATAAGGAATTCTTAATCTGAGAGGAAGTGGTTGACTGGCAGTTTCAGTTATGACTAAACAGCTCAGAGATGTTCAACTATTTCAAGTAATCAAGGGAATTCAAAAAGTGGCTTTGAGTATTTAGCTGATTGAGGTGCCACGGTCATCCGACAGGAAAGTGTTGGTCTACTAAGAGTGAGACTAGTTCAATCATATTTTCTGCTCTTTCAGCAACTGCTTTATGGGGGTGAAAATCAAAATTGCACTGCCAATAATAATTCTTGATGAGTGGTCTTATGTCATTTTATGGAAGAGGAGGAAGAAAAACTCCCAAGTACCCAATATGATTGGTGGTATAATCAAAATAATGGTCCTGTGTTGTAAGTATTGGAGGAGAGATGAGAAACTCCATCTCAACCCATCTCTCATATGCAGCCAAGCAAAATGATGACCTTGTATCTCATATATGTTATTCTTCTTGAGGTTCTAGACAAAATCCAGAGAAGGATCTGCTATGTAAGTTTATCAAAATCCAAAAAAGTATCTGACAAAGTGTGTTATATCTGTGATCAAAACAAACCTTATCTGTAAAGATTTGTTCTGTACCACTGATTTTAATAAATAATTCCTTTATCAAATGAAAATAACACTCAAGTTAAACAGAGCTGAGGCTGTCCTAACGACCAATTCCACCCAAGCTTAAAATTTCACTTCTTACACTATACGCCACAAGTGACAAACCAGATAATTCATGGAACCACATTATTTTAACATGAAAAATATTTTTATTTCTTTTGAAAGAAAAAGTAGATGCCATAGAAAAAAACTATGAAGATGCACTAAGAAAATCTGACCATAAGAACATTTTACAATACAGACAAGCAAAAACAATGATAGAAAACAAAATGTTATCTGATTCAACCCACCATTTAATATTTTTTAGACTGATAGATAAACACTTTCTGAAAAGCTCAGAACTAAATAAAATTTTCAATAAAAACACAAACAAGGTAAGTTATAGCTGTACTAGTAATTTAGAAAGTTTCATAAAAAACAGAACGACAGAAATGTAGATAGCATTGCACAAAACAGGATCACTAATAAAGAATGCAACTGCAGGGACAAAAATAAATGCCCACTTCAAGGAATTTGTAATACAAAAGAAGTCATTTACAAGGCAAAAGTACATGACTTAAATGGTCAAAATAAAATATATTTGGGATCAGCCAAAGACACCTTTAAGACCAGTTGGTTCAATCACAAGTCTACATTCAAAATTGTAAACTTAAAAAACTATAAAATTGGCTAGCCACATGTGGAAATTGAAATTAAAATATGGAAAAGACCCAGACATAACATGAAGTATAGTGAAAACAGCCAAGCCTTACAACAGTGGCAAAATATGTAGACTCTGCCAGGAAGAAAAGTTAGAGATTATGTTATTCCCAAACAAAAATGAACTATTGATTGAAAGAACAGAAATTATGACTAAGTGTAATCATACTAAAAAGTACCAATTAGGTTCATACAACCATGGATGAAAACATTATAATTTCTTGTAATTTAAAAAATTGTGCGTTCAAAAATTCCCTATCATGTGAGCATTAAAAAAACACCATGACGTGAGTGTTCTTAAAAAAAATGGTAAACAGTAAAATCAGTTATTGCAAATCACCCAAAGACACCGTATGGTAGGAACCTAGGTCGTGTAATAATTCAATTACAAGTGAAGAATATATATATATATATATATATATATATATTCTTCACTTGTAAATGAATTATCTCTGATACCATGCGTCGATGGTTTAGGAAGTAGAGACCCCGACTGACACCAAATTGGTCAAGTTTCGATCCCGGCCAGAGGTGAGTGGATGTGTCTAGCCACACTGATGAGCTGTGATACAGTGAAACAGGCTTGTATGTGGATGACTAATATATATATATATATGTAAAATCTTTATTATATACATATATATATATAGATATATATAGGATTAATGTAAAATCTATATTTTGTATATATAGGATGGATATAAATATAAAATCTATATTTTGTATATATATACAGGATTAATATGTGTATATATATATATATATATATATATATATATATATATATATATATATCAAGTACACCTGGTAAATATAGACTTTGGTTAGTTCCAGTGATTTGACCCAAAGAGTTAGAAGTTCAATACCAGGCTACACCAGTGGTGAACAAATAACTTAAAGAGTTAAGTTAAAGAGAGATAGCTACATAGCTACCAGAAGTGGCATTGCACATGGAATAAGAATGATATACCCCAGTGTTTGAAATAAAGTGTTTTGCTTGAAATTTCTAGCACCTGATGAAGGCTGGAATGTACAACAGCCAAAATGTTGTAAACATGGCAATGAAGATAAACACAATAGTCTAAACAATAGTGAAGATATATATATATATATATATATATATATATATATATATATATATATATTGATATAATGAATATACATACACCTGGGTTTCCCCTCACAGTAATATGATTGACTGGTGTCAGCCATAAATACAGACTAAGGTGGGGGCGCCTAGGACTACGCCTATTAGAATGCCTATTGACTACACCTGACTATGCCTATTGCATAAGCCCATGCCTAAGCATACTTCATACGACTATGACGAGTACTGGTCCATTATGTCTAGTTGCATGATTGTCCTACCCGGTTACATTTAACTACCCCTTTCTGGGACATATCATATATATATATATATATATATATATATATATATATATATATATAAAATGATAAAGGCAGAGATTAAACATTTCACTGAATATAAATAATTATCTCATTTGAAGATGTTAACCTTTTATATAAGTTACTGTTACATTCTGGCAATAATTTCATGATATTTTTGTTACATTATCTTAACTGCAAGGTTGTATAAACTCTTGCATGCTTTATTTATATATGTAAATCCACTGATACCTGTAATGCTTTTTAACTACTCTTGTGTTAAGTCCAATGTCTTAATCTCTCATGTAGTATAAATATCTGAGTAACAAACTTAAATAATATCATTAATAGGAAGATAAGTACTACCAGAACCTTTCCAGCAGTATTAGAATGTGGGTATAAATGTCTTTCTTTCCATCTACTTTTTTATTGAGATGTATTACTGATGTCGAATATGTGTTGTGGTGCAGTGGATCTCGACTCTGAACGACAAATCAGGAAACCAATTTCAAATTCCAGTTGAATTCCTTGCATTTACTTACACACAAATACCCTTGGGAAAGGTATTAATGCATCTCTTCTCTTCAGTTATGGGTTAAATAATAGGACAGATAGGGTTCTATAGCCGTGGCTGGCAACCAGTCTACTGCAGAAAGCAATGGCAACCTACTGCGGGATAATCTTCTGCCCAGTCAGTCATGTCTCTTTTGAGACATGATTGCCCAAAGTGTGCATCATGTATGGCACATAACTGACTGACTATTTATATCTTTGCAAATAGATATGTAACCATGTATCTTTATGCACATGACCCCGACCATATATATATATATATATAGTAATGTGTCAAAAGGTGATGGGATAGCAGTGTGTAAAGATAATGATAGGTGGCGCCATCATACTTTGATGCCATAGTGATGATCAGATCTGTATCAATAATGCTTCTGAGATCTGGTGAGTCAGTGTGAACACTGACCAGACTGTTCAAGGTAAGTTGGTAGAAAACTTTTTTTTTGAGCTGAAAACCACAGTCAGTCAGTTAAGTGCCATACGTGATACACGCTTGGGCGATCATGTCTTGAAAGAGACATGACTGACTGGGCAGAAGAATGGTAGACTTTGAAAAAAAAACAGAAGCTACTCAAGCATCTATGCATCGTTCATTCAGTAATGAATTAGAACACTCTCAGCTACTGGTGTATGCTTACATTGTATATAACACGCTAAAAGTCTACCTTCTTCTACCAAGCACCCATAGCTCAGAGGTAGAATTGCTGACTGATGTCAATTTGGTTGGGTTTCAATCCTGGCTAAAAGCAATTGGGTGTTTTAACTGTACTTTAACTTTCAGAGCTGTGAAACAGATCTGTCTGTGGATGACTATATATATATATCTTATTACTATGAATGTTATTTTTAGTAATTAACCATGTTTGAATTGTTTTCCTTGTTTTTTTTTTTAGTGTTGATTCAAGGCATTGGTTTCTTGTAGTAAGAATTTTCTCAACTTAGACCTGTTGTTAATAATTTCACAGTTTAATAAAATAAAAATAAAAAACAGGAATAGCAACTTAAGTGAGCGTATCCACTGAAAATAACTTTTATAGGAAAAAAAAATAGTTTAACAGAATGTCCTTTAAAAAAAAATATTTATATCTGTGTGTGCGTTACTTCCTTAAATAGATAATTCAAACCTTGTTCTCTCAGGCTGGTCTCCATTGCCAAATTGGTTGCAGCATGCCTTGTTTAAAAAAGTGGTTTCCTATGATGGAAAAAAGGAATTCAGGTTCAATTTCTGTCAGAGGAACAATTTTTCTTTAAATAGGATTTCTCAATTTAGGCCAGTTGTTTTTAATTTCACTGTTTAATAAATGAAAAACAAGAATAGCAACTCATTAAAAATAATTTTTACTGTAATAAGAAATAATGTCGGATAAAAAAAAACTTTAAACAATGACTTATATACAGTGTTGAGTTGTAATTTTGTTTAGCACTAATATTGTTATTTTTTTCAGTATTTTTACTCATATAAGGTATTTTGGCAAGCAGGTTTTTATTGTAAAGAGCTCAATATTGGGGTAGAGAGAGAATGTTGATAGATTTAATGCAAAGCAAGTGTCCTCATGAAACTTTGAAGTTGGCATGAACCTACTCAGTTAACATACTCAGTTGCTAACCAAAGCTATATGAGTCAGTCTGTCTTGCTATTTACTCTCTCCCAGCTGGTTTTGAGTTCAGGATTTCCTTCTCCTAGACTGGTTGCCTATGACCTATGAGAAGTGAGGGCAGGTGAGTGCACAGACTCTGAGGACCTCCTGGAAAAATCAGGTGGTGTGACATAACCATTATTGATGTACCATGATGTAAACTTAGTGTACAACATTGTGAGTATTTATTTTTACCTTCTGTTTCTCTGATTGTTTTGAAGAAATTGACAATCTCTGAGTTGTAGTGATTGGTAGTTAGTGTCATTGAGAAGGGCACACCTTTTTATTTTATGTGCTTCATTGAAAACTGCTATTTTAATACTCTCAATAAATGAGAATTTGATACATACCACATAACATTATGCTAGATTGTCTTCTATTAATAGAAATCTAGAGATCTGTTTTAAATACATGTGTTTATATATATATATATGTGTGTGTGTGTGTGTGTGTGTGTGTGTGTGTGTGTGTGGGCTCTTGTGCAGATTAATTGAAAAACTGCCTTAGTTTCTTTTCTTTCATCATAGAGTTAGTTTTAAACCACTTGAGTGACAGAGTGTAATCAATTTCCTATTTTTTCCTTAGATTAGGTCATTTGCAGTGATGTGCAGTAATATGAACCTATTTTCAAGGTGTATGATGAAAACTGTTTGATCTTGAAAAATATTGCATCATCTGTGATTGTATCACATTTTTATCACACCCAGACACTATTGTCCCGACTGTCAATTAGTTATCCTACGGCCATTGTTTGTGATGGACTGCAAGGAAGCTTATGAAACTTGTAGTGCAGCATGAACACTCTGGCAAGGTTTACAAAGAAATCGCGGATATTGTTGGTGTCAGCATTTTAAGTGTCAGTCATATCATCAAGGTGAAGAAATAAAAGTGGATCTATCAGTCCAAAACATTATGGAAAATCCGATCAGAAGAGAAAAACAACACCAAGAGATGACTTATATGTCATCAGGGAAAGTGTGTAAGATCCTATGAAGATATTATTCATTTTGTTTCAATTAATTTGCATAAGGCTATATAGCCTTATGCATTCTACCAGAAACTTGGAAACGGCATGTTCTACTGCTTAGCATTTGTGTTGGAAGCTCCGATACAAACATTTCGGAGTGTTTGGTTGTCAATCTGAGGACACTGCAGTGAATTCAGAAAGAGCTGAATGAGTCTAATTGTGATTATGAAGGTGTTTGGAGTGATCAATAGTGATGGAGATGTTATGCCTTCATCTTCTCACAGGAACTCAGAATCAACACAGAGGACTACATCAAGTGTCTTAAGGAGTTAGTGCTGCCCTGGGTCAAGAGGGTGAATGCTGGAAGACTTTACATCTGGCAACAGGACTCTGCGTCATGACACACAAGCAGGACATCCCAGTCATGACTCAGATAATTTCTGCAACAACATCACCCCTTACATCTAACCATCTAATTCCTGAGACTGCAATCTACTTGATTATTATGTGAAGGGTGCAATCGAGTGAAAGATCAGCAAAATTTCTTGTAAAACCAGGATGAACTGAAAGCAAGCATTTTAGCTGCATTCACCAACTTAAACAAGGAAACCGTTCAGAAGAGTTGCAGGAGATTCTGATGTCATCTGGTAGTCATGGTTGAAACCGTTAGTGATTTTATTGAATAAATTCACTTGTTAGTATTTAAAGATATTTTTGTGCAATTTTGGCAAATATATGTTATCATGAGATGTCAGTGTGATTTTCATTTTTGTGTAATTTAGGTGACAAGTCATCCATCACATTCTATATATGTGTGTGTGTGTGTGTGTGTGTGTGTGTGTGTGTGCTTTATATAATACATATATTCAAACAACAAGGAAAATACTCTATAAGCTCAAACACCATAATTAATAACATAAAAATAATAGAAAACAACTTTACCATTTATGCACTAGTTTATTAATAACTAGTGCGTAAATGGTAATTTTTTTTCACTTATTTTTTAGGGTTTAATTTATTAATGATGGCAGATGTGTCTTGTGGTGCAGTGGATGTTGGCACGGAATGAGAAATTGGAGACCCAAGTTTGAATTCCAGTTGAGTTCGTTGCATTCACTTACGTGCAAATATCCTTGGGAAAGTTATTAAGCTGTCTCTTCTCTCTCCAGTTATGGATTAAATAGCAGGATAGATTGTGTTGTATAGCCTTGGTTGGCAACCAGTTTATGTCAGAAAGTAATAGCAACCTATTTGGCAAAATTTTCTATGTATTACATATGGCACTTAACTGACTTATTAATAACAAAGCAAAGACAAAAGTATGTAAAGGCCTGTGTACACACTTATATTTATATAGATATATGCTGACTCACTGAATTTCGTTTTCCACCCCCAGTTTTATTAAAAAATGAAAAACCGATTGGTTGAAGTTATGGACAGGATTTCTATTTCCCCCTTCCTATATATGTCTTAGTATCTCAAAATGTAAGTAATATCATTTAACCATTTTGACTTCTAATAGAATGGGAGAAAACTTATTCCCTGTTATTGTCTGTGTGAGTTGGCATGAACATATGAATACAGTCAATTGTGGTTTTATTTAATAAATTTACTTTAGCACTTAAAGGTATTTTTCTGTACTTTTCGTAAAGATATCTATTAAAATGAGTTTTAGTGTGATTTTCATTTTAGCGTAATTTAGATAACAATTCTTCCAATGCATCCTGTATATACATGTGTTCATATATATATACATGTGTGTGTATATATATATATATATATATATATATATAACACAACCCCTGGCTGAGTTCAGCCAATTTTTCTGAGCTTCGATTGATTCCATTCACGTTATGTTGTTGATCTCGGATTAGCCAAAGCAGGATGGCTTATTATCATTTGACAAGGTTAGACGAGACATGCAAGGGTTGGTATATAATGAAAACCAGATTTAAGACTGCAACGACACGGTGTAGATTTATATATATTTACATATATCGAATAAATACAAGATTACAAGTAAGTCAAAGTTAAGTGACACAAAAAAATCAGTTGGCTGGTATTTCAGTAGCATGATAATATTCGTGTTCTATTATCTCGACGAGACAATAGTTTATTCAACTTTCAGTTAGCTGAGTTTGGACTGTCTGTCTCTTGCAATATCCTTCTTTCATAGCAACTATTTCAGCTTGTCTGCTTCAATTCAGTGCTGGTCCTGACTCACTGAATTTCGTTTTCCACCCCAGTTTTATTAAAAAAATGAAAAACCGATTGGTTGAAGTTATGGACAGGATTTCTATTTCCCCCTTCCTATATATGTCTTAGCATCTCAAAATGTAAGTAATATCATTTAACCATTTTGAATTCTAATAGAATGGGAGAAAACTTATTCCCTGTTATTGTCTGCTTGTTCTTATCGGCTGTCCTGGTAATCAGTAAACAAGAAATCCTCAAGGCCGTATTTTGACCTAGGGTTACATTTCGTCAAAACCCATTTGATAAGATTTTGACTACACTTAGGTAACTAGCTTTGATAAATTCGCTTACTTCTCCCAACAAAAGCAATTCTGCATCCATTGAATCTGAATCTATATTTTCCACATTCTTATCACTTTGGCTACTTTTCCCCGACAAAAATAATTGTACTCTCCAACTTTTAGAGAAATCTCTTCTCTTCTTAAAAATCATCTAAAATTAATACCAGCCATCAGAAAATAGGATTATGTGTGTGTGTGTGTGTGTGTGTGTGTGTGTGTGTGAGTTTGGCTTGTTTAGTTTTACGGCATATCAATCTCAATTGGTTATTTAAGCCAACATTTTTTTAGGATAGGTAAAAAATAAAATACATATTCTTTATAAGATATCAGGTTATAGATCATGCTTCATTGACGTATTTTTTAAAGAGGGCTCTTTCAAGAGTTGCATGCATTGTTGGTAATAATCTTCTTTTTTTCAAAAAAGTGTTGCTGCGAATATTTTTTACACACACACACACACACACATATGCATATATATATTTAAATTTTAATGGTGGTCATACATTTTTTTAATGTATTGTTGGTAATATTTTTTATTTTTCTAAAATGTATTGCTGGTAAAACTTTTTTTTTTAATTTGTTTTACCATGTTTTATATTTTCTTGTAGAGGCCGACCACTTTTAGATATGATAGTATATCATCCATATTAACCTCCCTGAACAGCTCAAACATGCTGTCAGTATTATAAAATTGTTGTCTATAGATAGCTAGTTCTGGACATTCTGTCAAAATATGTTTAATGAATAATATTGTTTTACATGCTTGTCACACCAATTGAACTTCCTTAGTCAGAAAGAATGTGTCATTTTCATATGACCAATGCACATGCAGGCCATTACAACCTCCTCTTTTTGAGACTTCCTGAAGAGTGAATTACTTACTCCCAGATTGAGTTGGATTGAATGGCGTTTATTATGTGGATAATCGTCCTGGTATTCTTGCTATTTAAAAAAAAATATATATTCATTTATCACCTCCTTAAAGACTGTATATGAGACCTTGATCTTTGTATCCTAGTATTCTTGCTATTTTAAAAAAAAAATATTTATTTATCTCCCCCTTAAAGACTGTATATGAGACCTTGATCTTTGTATCCTAGTATTCTTGCTATTTAAAAAAAAATATATATTTATTTATCTCCTCCTTAAAGACTGTCTATGAGACCTTGATCTTTGTATCCTAGTATTCTTGCTATTTTAAAAAAAATATATATTTATTTATCTCCTCCTTAAAGACTGTATATGAAACCTTGATTTTTGTATCCTAGTATTCTTGCTATTTTAAAAAAATATATATTCATTTATCTCCTTCTTAAAGACTGTATATGAGACCTTGATCTTTGTATCCTAGTATTCTTGCTATTTAAAAAAAATATATATTTATTTATCTCCTCCTTAAAGACTGTATATGAGACCTTGATCTTTGTATCCTAGTATTCTTGCTATTTAAAAAAAATATATATTTATTTATCTCCTCCTTAAAGACTGTATATGAGACCTTGATCTTTGTATCCTAGTATTCTTGCTATTTAAAAAAAATATATATTCATTTATCTCCTCCTTAAAGACTGTATATGAGACCTTGATCTTTGTATCCACGTTTATATCCAGAACTGATTTGGTTGCCAAGTCTGCCTTACAGTTACTTTTTATTTCAATATGACTAAGGATCCAACATAATATTATATTTCTATTTTTGTTCAATGCATTGATTTTCTGTAATATTTCAATGATGATTGGATTGTTGGATTTATTCCCCTCCAAAACTAATAGAGCAGAGATTGAGTCTGAAAAAATTAAGTTCTTTAGTTTGCTTTCAAATATGATGTCTAGAAACAAGTCAATGGCAGTGAATAACAAACTTCCCTTTGGGAGACGTTTCTTTTAGTAATTTTTTGGCTTACTGCTGAAAATCCTATTTTGTCCTGACTTTTTGACCTGTCCGTATATATTTTTGTATAATCGTGGAAGTTTTCCAGTATTTTCTGGGATGTGTCCAGGAATGTGAGAGGGTGGTTTTTATTCTTTGGAAAGTTATGCATTTCAAGGATGACTTCAGGATGTTTAATTGTTCATGTTGGAATACTGAATATTGTTGTTTCTTGTATGGTGAAGTAACCAATTCTTTGGCTGTGGTTTTCATCCTAAGTCCATATGACTGTATGACATTTTCTGCATGACGGAATTGATCCCTATAGTTTGGGTCAAATGTAGTTATATAAAATTAATTAGTTGGGCATGATCTAATTATTATATAATACTGCAATGCCAGTTTAATATGCCATATATGTGGAAAGGGTTTCACTGCCTTCTGTATATAAGCTCTTCACTGGAGATGTTCTAGAAGCCCTGAGCACTAGTCTCTAGTGGTAAGCTGCGTTTACTGACTGCCCTATGTATAAAACTAGCATAATCCAGTTTGGAATGGAGTAGCAATCTGGTCACCCATTCAGTATGAGCCACTACATGCAGAAGTCATAGGACTTTGCTACATTTCATTTTCAGATATTTCAGATGAGGGATGAAAGTCAGTTTCCTGTCAAAAATTAAATCTAGAAACTTGTGCTGTTCCACTACTGGAATTTTTACTTCATCTAATTTCAAACATGAATCATTATGAAGTTTTCTTAATTTGCAGAAATGCATACATTTGGTTTTTGTTTTAGAAAATATAAACTCATTTTTCATGGCCTAGTTCTGTATTTTATTTAATCATCATTGAAGTTGCCTTTCTATTGTGTTCATATGTCGAGATTTGTACATGACTAAGAAATCGTCAACATAAAGGGAGTATCTAATTCCTGGGCTTTCACTATAGAGTTGATTTTAATGCAAAAAATGCGTCACTGATAGAATGCTTCTTTATGGAACTTCTTCTTCTTAATATTATACTTCCGATAGTGTAAATTCTATTTGGATTTGAACATTTTGATTTTTTAGGAAGTTCCCTATGAATTCTATGTCAATTCATGCAAATCTTTTAATATATCATAGGCTTTTTTCTATGTCACACATGAGATGTTCCTTTCAAACAAATGCTTCCCTGACAAAAGTCTCTAGCTGCACTAATTGATCCATGGTACTTCTTTTATCCTGAATGCACATTGGTAATCACTGGAATGCACACTGGTAATCACTGATTAGGCCATTCCTTTCCAAATATCAAGCCAATCTGTTGCTGACCATTGTTTCCATGGTTTTATACAGACAATTAGTTAGCACTATCAACTCGTAATTTCCAGATTCGGAGTCATCCTTCCCCGATTTCAGAATAGGGATCATGAAAGACTGTCTCCACCAATCTGGGAAGTGGCCTCTTGTACATATGTTGTTAAATAATTTTAGCAACAATTTCAATGATTTGTTTGGAAGTTGCTTTAGGAACTGACAATGAATATTGTCTGGTCCCACAGCTGTATTATGGGCTTTCTTTAAAGATTCATTCAATTCCTCTGTTGTAAATGGAAGGTTATAGCTCTCATTATTATTGGATTTAATGTTCATTTTTATTTTTTTTAGCTTTTTGTTTGAACTTCACAAATTGTGAGCTACCATTCTTGACTGATGAGTTTTTAGAGATAGTTATTGTCAATATGTCAGCAATACCCTTTTTGCTGGTTATTTTATTATTATTTATGGAAAGTTGTTTCATTGCGTTAATATGAAATTTAACAGCTATCTTCTTTATCATATCCCAGACAGATTTTGTTTTTGTCACTGAACTAAGTTGGCTGACATTTAAAATCCCCTAGTAACATAAAGGGAGCAGAAAGTTACCTTATAATTTTCTGCAATTCAGTTTCATTTATCTCTTCATTTGGTGAAATGTACACCGAGCAGATGTTAATTAATCTGTGCAGTATCACTTTTACAGCTATTGCCTGTAAGTTTGTTGTCAGGTTTAACTGACTTTGTGTGACATTATTCCTGACTAAGGTGGATGTACCACCTGATGCCCAAAGACCAGTGTCTTTTATATAATTGTATTGATAATACTCTCTAATATTTATTTTGTCATCTCTTTTAAGGAAGGTTTTCTGAAGGCAAACAACTGCCAAAGTCATGTCTGTTATCAGCAGAAGCAATTCGTTAATATTTGCCGTTACTCCATGGCAATTTCATTGCAATATTTTATGCATACTTGTACTTTCTTATTTACAGCATATTTGTTTTTTGTTTGTTTTAGTTTAGAAGTTTTAGCCATCTGTGGGTTTTGGCTCTCTAGTTTCATCTCGAATGTGCATTGTGATGCATTGGATATCGGCTCGGAAAAAGAAATTGGGGAGCCGAGTTCAAATTCCAGTCGAATTCATTGCATTCACTTACGTGCAAATACCCTTGGGAAAGGTATTAATCCATCTATTCCTTCCAGTTATGGGTTAAATAACAGGACAGATTGGGTTCTATAGCCTTGGTTGGCAACCAGTCTACTGCAGAAAGCAATGGCAACCTACTGCGGGATAATTTTCTGCCCAGTCAGTCATGTCTCTTTTGAGACATGATCACCCAAGTGTGTATCACGTATGGCACTTAACTGACTGACTGAGTTTCATCTCATCCAAATTTTCAAAACAATTTTCAATAGAGACTTCTATCTTTTGTTTATCATTTTCATTGTCTTTGGTGATGCACTTAATCCAATGTTTAAAAACTTTCTCCAGATCAACTGCTGATTGCTAATGACAATTGTGGAAAAAATCTATCATGATTTAGATAAAAGTGATGTAGCCAGGTCTGTAGCATTGGACATCTTAAAACTTTTGACAGGGTCTAGCATATAGGTCTTCTCCACAAGATGAAAAGTTATGGTGTCTTCTGACACACCTTTGAGTTAATCCAGTCCATCCTATTAAATTGTGAAATGAAAGTCATCCTGAATGGCCACTCATCTAGATCCTTTTGTACTAACACATATGTCCTCCAGGGTACCATCCTTAGTCTTACACTGTTCTAATTTTCATTAACAACCTTTCTGATGACATCAGCTCTCAACTTGGCATCTACACTGATGACACAACCATTTACTCCTGTCTCGATAGTTAGGCTAGTCTGACTAGGACAAAATGGCAGCTGATGTCCAAAACAAATTCAAGAACATTGTTAACTGGGGCAAAAGATGGCCTTTCAATTTTAATGCCTCCAAAACTAAACTTCTCTCCATTAATCATCTGCGAGATCTCTCTCTCTGCCTTAGATAGCTGATGCTAACCTCCATAAAAGTGGCTCATTGTACCTGTTTGGAATTATGTTCTCAGCTGACATTAAGTGGAAAGATTATATTGAATCACTTTTTATGTCAGCTGCTAAGAAAGTTAGTTTGCCATGTCAGGTGAGACATTTTTCCTCTTTGGAAACTATCTTACGTATCTATAAGTCTATTATTTGTTCATGATTAGAATGTTGTTGCTACATATGATCTGGAGCCCCTGCTACTTACTTTGAGTTCATTGATAAGGTCCAAAGAAGAATCAGCAATATTATTTATGTTTATACAATAAATTTTTTATAATTTTCATTTCAATGAATAATTGTATCATCTGTTCAAGTTTTGATATGTTTATTGTTATGGAGATTACTTGCTATGTTATTTTTTCAGCAGTACAACAATATTTTGCATAATTGTAACTTTATAAGCATTTTTGTATTAGGGTCTGTCAACACCCCAGGGTAGTATCAATTTTTCGGAAATCCAAGTTGACTGACACAGTGTCAACTGAGATTAATATTATGCACATACATTATACTTTTGTCCTCTCCTTACATACAAGTTTAAATTTCTGTCACTTTAGTTATAATTGGGAAAATCAATACCAATATAAGATAATTGTTATTTAAATTAAAAGAAGGATCCATCTTATCTCTTTTTTTTCATGCATGATTTTATAAAGAACTTATAAATAATCTTCTTACATGTACAATGTCCCTTCAGGATGATAGCGATCATGGCTCTCTACAAGTTCCTTTCATTTGTAACTGTTAATAAATTTTGTCCACTTGCTATCGCACATAAACCCTATTCTACTCTCCACTTACTGAAGCTCACTGGGTAGGTTAGGCCTTGTTTTACTTTATCCTGATTTCCTTCAGTCTGTCCTGTGAGTATCAAATTTTCAAAGTCCTCTTTTCTCATTATCTTCCCTAGAAATTGCAACTCTCTCTTTCTGATTCTAAATATAAGTGTCCTGTCTGTTCCCATTTCCTCTAGAACATATGTTGTCGCTAACATGCTCAGTCCATGGTATTTTCAGCATCTTTCTATAGAACCACATTTTTGTTACAATTTTCTTATTCATCTTTTCTGAGATTGTCTAGCATTCACTGCTAAATAAGAGAGCTAAAATTATGTAACAGTTAAGTATTCTTTTTTTGTTACTAATGAAATTTTCTTGTTTTTTAAATACTTTGCTTAGCTTTTGGAAAACATCTTTCACTATCCCAATGTACCTTCAAATTTCAGTGTTGTACTTTCTGTCCTCTGTTAAAACACTTCTCAAATATTTAAATTGTACTTTTTAAATTTTGGTATCTCCTATTTGTAATTTGCATGTTGTGCTGTTCCTTTTGTGCTATGTTGTTGATAAATAAAATTGACTTTAGAGAAATATAATAATGATCATACTATTAGCAGAATAATTATAACAGTCAGTCAGTTAAGTGCCATACATGATACACGCTTGGGCGATCATGTCTTGAAAGAGACATGACTGACTGGGCAGAAGATTATCCTGCAGTAGGTTGCCATTGCTTTCTGTGGTAGACTGGTTGCCGACCAAAGCTACAGAACCCAATCTGTCCTATTATTTAACCCATAACTGGAGGGAAAAGATGGATTAATACCTTTCCCAAGGGTATTTGCACGTAAGTGAATGCAAGGAATTCGACTGGAATTCGAACTTGGCTTCCCGATTTCTCGTTCCGAGCCAATATCCACTGCACCACAACGCACAACAATTACAGTAAAAATAGAAAAAATACAATAATCCTACTATAACCAAATGAACCAGAATTATAAACCAGATGAAGTTTCTATCAAGAAAATTATACATAGGTAGACATCACCAGTTGAAAATAATAAGTGTGTACACACATGTCCCAAAACTTTGTTCATCAAAATATTTTGAATCATAAAAGATAAATGTAACTGACAATATTTAATGATAATGATGCAAATAAATATTGAAACATCCACAGAAATTAAC
This sequence comes from Ascarosepion bandense, assembly GCA_037127315.1. Lineage (NCBI taxonomy): Eukaryota > Metazoa > Mollusca > Cephalopoda > Sepiida > Sepiidae > Ascarosepion > Ascarosepion bandense. The sequence goes on from JBBBDQ010001319.1 coordinate 3,407,516, forward strand.
TTTGATTTTTGTTAATAAATACTGATAATCTCAAACCATGTATTTTGGTGCTTTCTTCATCTTTTTCTATTTCCATTTGAATAAATGAGATCATTCCATTTATGAAAAATATGATATTAAATATATACTGCTAACTGAACTTGGAAGTCTTGATTTTTCAAAATTCGATAAAAATAATTAGAAAGATAACTGAGTAGTAAAGAACTTTCTGAAACATAGAGGTAGCTTTAGGTGCAATATTTGTAAATATATATTATTTTTTAATATTTAATTTTGAATAATTATAAAAAAATAAAAAAAATAATTGTATACTCAAAATTAATGGTATAAGAAAATTAAGTCAATTATATTTCTCTTTTCAACTATAAATTTTCTAATCTTTTTCTTTCTCTGTGGATATTTAATGCAAATCATATGCATGAACTGTCAAATTGTTGCAGTAATTTTAAAAAGAAACTACATTCTTTTTATAATGTTAAAGAACCTGCTTTGCCTTCCATCAATATGACTGATTCTAACCTTCATGAGACTGATGAATTGTGACTTCTTAGTCTCATGTTTACTGCTGAAATGGCATGGAAAGTTTATATTGAATAAATTACTACGTCTGATAAGAATGTTGGTTCACTCTGATAATTTTTCTTGCCAAATTATCTTACACATTTATAAGCCTACCACTTTTCCATACATTGAACATTACTGTTATATTTGGTGCTTCTGCTATGTATTGATAAAATTGAAAGAATCTGCAATGTTATCACCTTTGACTTGGCATCTTGGCTTCAGTCACTTCCCCACCACTGTTACATAGCTTCCCTAAATTTTCTGTAAATATTTGTTCTGGTGAGCTTTTCTCTTTAATACCTCAACTTTACAAATTTATGTGTAGTACTAGATTTGCAGTTAGGTCTCATAATTTTTACAGTTGAGCTGGCTTGATGTAACCATAAGTTCTATGTGAATAGTTTCTTCACTCACACTTCTTACTTGCAGAATTCTCTTTTTGTCTCTTGATTTCTAGTCAAATTTAATTTTCAAAAATTAAAGGCAATGTCATTTGTTATCTTCTGTCTTTTGGTTTTCTGTTTTTTTTTTTTTTTTTTTTTTAAATCATCTCACCCCAAGCAAGGCATTCCACTGCCACTATTGCGCATGGGGCTACATAGGGGAAGGTAAAGAGAAGGAGTGGATAGACATAAGGAATGTCAGGAGAAAGGTGATAGATGAGTAAGGATAGCGAGGATGAGTGTCGGGCAGATGGGAAGAGTGTTTGATAGAATGGGAGCAGGTTAGTGTGTTAGGAGGTGTCTATTGACCTTACATTTAAACTCCTGGAGATTGTAGCCGTCGGGGAAGCAATCGTTTGGAAGAGAATTCCACAGTCGGGAAGTGCGAGGAAAGAAACTGTTGGAGTAGAAGTTACGGCTGCATTTTATCGATTTCACTGTAAAAGGGTGGGATCTAGTTGCTAATCTAGTATCTCGTGCAAATTCATATTTAGGGGGCACCAGTGATCTAAGTTCATCGGAGCAGAAGCCGTGAAAGTATTTATAGAAGAGACACAGCGAAGCCACGTCTCGCCGGTGGGAGAGAGACTGCAGGCGGTCTGCCAAGTCGGTATCTATCACATTACAGACCCTCCTCTGAACCTTATCGAGAAGCCCGAGGAGAACAGCAGGGGCACCCGACCAGATATGGCAGCAGTATTCAATGCACGGGCGGATGGTAGATTTGTAAATGTGCAGGATAGATTTAGACGGAAAAAACTTCTGGGCCCTACACAGAGAACCGACTTTCATAGCAGCGGATTTAGCAATGGATTCGATATAGTCATTCCATTTGAGGTCCGCTGAAAGTGTGAGACCAAGGAGGCGTAGTGTTTTACTCTCTGGGAGGCAAGCCTGGTCCATGCTAATGGGAGGTAGGTGAGATTGTTGATGATGGTTAATTGACAGTAGCTTCGTTTTAGAAGCATTAAAATTTACTAGCCATTTCTTACCCCAGTCCAATATGGATTGGAGGTCTTTTTCAATCTCGGCTGCAAGTTTAGCTTTGACGCCTACACCAGATTTTTGTTGGAGGCGAGAGTAAACTGTGGTGTCATCGGCGTACAAACCTATTTGGGTTCTTATGGAATCAGGGAGATCATTAATATATATCAGGAAGAGTGTAGGACCTAAGATTTTTTTAAATGTTCCCGCTCTTTAATATTTTTCTTTTTCTTATATTCTTTTACTCAGAATATTGAGTCTCAAGCCTTGAGTAATTTTATTGCCTTACTTGAGGTGAAATAATAAGAAAAAAGAATCTTTGCACAATTTTTTTTTCCACACTTGCACATCTTTTCAGTTCATCACAAAAATTTTCAGTTGGATCCAGGATTTTGTAAAGGCAAACATAAAACTTTTTATATCCTTCTCTTTTGGACTAATTCAGAAGTATGTTTTAGATTTCTTTCATGGATAAAGCTCCAATCAGGCTTCAGTTTCATATTTCTAACAGACACTTTCAATATCTATATAAACTTATTTATAAATGGAACTTTGTCTGTGTGTGTGTGTGTGTCCGTTACCTATAGACTCTGAAATAGCTGAACCAATTTTCTTGAAAATTTACACAGTTGTACTGTCAGCATCTGTGAGTGTTCTTAGCTAGGTTTTGCATCAAGGTACCCCCGATAAATATTGAAAATTGATAACTGAAAAAATCGGGTTATAGAAGGAGTGGTCCAATTTTAATCAAATTTGATACACTCATAGACAAAGACATAAGAAACAATATTCAGAAGTTTCAAGGTTGCAGTTCTTACAATACTGCAGAAAATCAATAATATATATATATATATATATATATATATATATATATATATATTTATAAAAGGCAAGATGTTTTTGTGTGTGTCTGTTTATCTGTATGTCCTTTATACAAATCCACAATTTTGATCCAATTCTCACCAAATTTCATACAAATATTCTTTAGGCTGAGTCTGAGCTCCACGACCATGGATTAGTTTTAAAGCTTTCATTACACCCGAGCAATGCCGGGCTATACTGCTAGTTATCTATACTTCAGAGATGAGGGAGTATTTACATTATTTACACTGTTCAGACTGTTGTCCTTGTCTCTATTGCCATGTTTATGACATTTAAGCCATTGTATACTCCAGTTTTCTTCAGGTGCCAGGAATTTTGAACACAACCTTTTATTTTCATGTGCAATGCCACTTCTGGACACCATGTAGTTATTGCTCTTAACTCAACTCTCTAAGTTATTTGTTCATCACTGCTCTAGCCAGGTACTGAACTCACAACTCTTTTGGTCAAGTCAGTAGATCTAACTAATGCCTATATCTACTGGGCCATGTGTTCTTGAGGACACATGGCTCAGTAGATGTAGGCATTGATTAATTCCATCTACTTGACTGATATAGGCATTGATTAGTTCCAGCATTATTTTCATTACAGTAGCTTCTAACATATTTCTGATATCCTTACTTGTAATATTTGAGTTTTTTCAGAAGTTCTTAGGCTATGTTCTGCTTTGGTGTGTGTATGTATGTTTTTTCTACCATGTTCATGTTTATTTATATATTTATTATATTATTTATATAACAGCGTTTTCCTTCTTGAACTTACGAGTTTTCAAGCAGTTGATATAGGGAAAGTAAACAGTTTACAAATAATTTCTTTTATGCTGTTTGATTTTGTTGTAGTGGAATATCCTGCTCCCCCCATCTGTCACAGTAGGATGGATGAATTATAGCTACTGATTAGCAAGAAGTGTATATGGTAATGTATATTGCAGTAGACTAATATCTCAGTGACACTCTCATACAGTATAATCTGGTTTGCTCTACGATGTCCATATTTGCTAGTTTACCAATTGTGTACACAATTCGTTATTGTACCTTTCTCAAGGATACAACAGAGTTGTAAACTATGTTTAAATGTCTTCACCATTTTCTGATATAAGGATGTGCAATTTTTGAATGTGTGGTAATGTGACAGTTATTAGTGCAGAAAGGGCAATCAGCATGTCAAGTTCAAATTCCACAGTTTAGTCTGTTTCATTCACTTTTGTATGTTAGTAGGATATAGAATAGTATATTTAGAATAGTCTTATAAAAGTGGAAAAATGGAGTAAAGTGGAAAAGCCCTTTTAATGACATCACTCTGTATGCTCGTTTGGCATCTTTCTGGTCAGAATGAAAGACAAAGCTGGAGATGGGTGAAGATGTGAATTCATATCTTTCTTATTAGTGAGTAAGTGAATATAAAAACCTGACTGGAATTAAAACTTAGCTCTGATTTCCAGTTCAAAGCTGTTATCTATTATACCACTTGTATGTCTAAACTTACAGAACTTAATATTCTTACTCACCCATCTAGCCACAGCCATATTGAAGATTATATATTGCATGGCAAGTGATCACCCATCTACATACTGACCAGGTTGACATTGCTTAAATTTGATGATTAGCTTTATAATGCTCGTAAGCATTTCACTCCTAGAATATTAATATGTCAGAAAACTCCTAATCTTTTACATTTAAACTTTGTAACTTTTTTGCATTTGATAATAAAATTTCCATTAGCAGATAAAAATTACCTCAGTGTAAATGTCATTAAATCATATTTGAAGCAAAATAATGCTTGGAAGAAAATTTTCAGAAACAGGATTTGGATGCATTCTGCAGACCAAACACATTCAAATAATGTCTCTGAAAATTATTGTTAAATAATGGTAGTTTGACAAGAATTGGTAAAACCTAACTAAAAGACTCACAACTGTCTTAGACTCGTAAGACGAAATTAATCCAAGTAACTAGATGTATTGATTTGGTGATTTTATAAGATGTGAATAACGCCCAAGGAAATAATATTCTTAAGCAGATTATTGTGAAAAGATTCTGGGTTTATCAGTCTTCAAAGTATTAGCAAGAAATTCTCCAGAGGCGCCAGAATTACTATTATTATTTACAGTCTTATCAGAGAACAAAGAGTCTTTATATATCAGCACAAAATCTGAAGAGAGAATCCTAGGTATATATTTAGATGTCATATTTATACATACAAATTATATATATATATATATATATATATATATATATAGTTTATTTAGATATAGTATATATAAACAGTTTATATATATATATATATATATATATATATAGTACACATACAACTTACACCCACACACCCACACACACACATATGGTACACATACAGTTTACATCTATATATATGTTTATATTTAGTACACATACAGTTTATATATATATAGTACATAGAGTTTATATATATATATATGTATATATATATATATTACATATACATAATTTATATACATGAACACATATATGAATATAAGTATATTATATATGCAGCACATATATAGTAGAGTGTGCACGTATATAGTAGAATATATATATATATATATATATTGTTTATCTATCTATCTATCTATCTATCTTATATATAAAAAAATTAAAAACTCCTGAGACTGTATAGCCATTTTAATTTTTTTATATGTACAATATATATATTGGCTCTGTAAATAAATAATTTTATCAGTTTTAATATTTAATAATTTTTAATAATTATTTTGAAATTATTTGTTTATAATTCTGAGATGAGGTAATATTTACACTATTTATATTATTCAGACTATTGTCCTCATCTTTGTTGCCATTTGTACAATGTTTCAGCTATTGTACGCTTTTTCAGGAATTTCAAACAAAACCCTTTATTACAATAACTTGGGTATATCATTCTCATTCCTTGTGTAAAGCCTCTTTTGGTAGTTATCTCCCTCTAACCCTCTAAGTTACTTGTTCACCACTTGTAGCCTGGTATTGAACTCACAACTCTTTGGGTCAAGTCACTGGAACTAACCAGTGTCTATATCCACATGACCTTTTAATTCAACACAGAAAATTCCATAATAAAAAAAATTTAAATACACAACAAAAAGAAAAAATATTTAAAAAATATGACAGTTCGATGATTTGTATTAAACTTTTAAATTTTCGATTAGTAAATATAATATTCACTTAATAACTTAATAACTCAACTACCACAAGGCTTTGCAAAATTTTAAAAAATTGAAATATTATAAATTATCTGAATTAAAAAAGAAAAAATTAAAACTTCTTTTAAAATTTCATTACTCATCGAAAATTTTTCCTGCAGTCTATAATATCCTTAATATATATTCTTTATGAAAGCAATTAAAAGATTATCTAATTAAATAATATTATAGTTTTATTGCATTTTTTTATTTTACTATTAGGAGTAGATTTTCGGAAAAAAAGGCCAACTGTTCAAAAAAAAAAAAAAAAAATACATGATTTACATTCCCCAAATGAGTTCTGCGTTTAACTAATAAAACAAATTTCAGCTACAAAATTTAATTTCTTGAAATTTCATGAATTTACGTAGAGAGGTGGGTAAAAGATGTAAAAACATAACCAAGATTTTATAAAAACTAACTTCAAAAATAATTTCATTTGTAAAGAAGTTCTAAAAGTTTCATTAAAATCCGAAATTTCCAAATTAATATGTTCTTTACCGGAAAAAACCTGTTACGTAATATTACATTATCCATTGTAAACTCTGGTAATGAGTTGGTTACCTACAGACGAAAATCAAAAAGATTTTTACCAAAATTTCGAACGTGTTAGAAAGGATTAAAAACTTTGAAAAATTAATTAAAAACAATTAAAAAAAATTTTTTCCTCTTAATAATAACAAAAAATTTGACGAAAAAGTTTCGTTTTTATTAAGATTTGGGCCCGTTTTCTTCATACTATGCCGTTTTCCAGCGAATTAGTGGAGGTACCTAGAGACGGTTGAAAAATAATGATTTTGATGTTGACGATAAAGGATGCTCTGGCGCCATGAAAAAAATTTGAAGACGAAGAATTGGAGGCATTACTTTAAGAAGACTCATGTCAGGCGCAGCTGAATTTTCAGAATCATTAAGTGTTGATCACATAACAGTTTTGAAACGTTTGAAAATGGATGCCGTACGAGTTAAAGCCGGAAGACGTCGAATGGCGTTTTCTTACGTGTGAGCAGCTTCAACGGCAGAAAAGGAAACGTTTTTTCGCATCGTATCGTGACCGGTGATAAAAAGTGGACACACTAACCCTACGCATTTTTAAAAAATAATTTCACCCCAAGCAATGTGTTAACTCCACTGATGTGCAGGGAGTTACATAAGAGAGTTGAAGTATTAGGCAGGCGGAGAGTGAAGACAAAGACGAACCAGCTACAGGGGTGAAAGAGAAACGGCAAGAGAAGGATGTAAACACAGGAGCGAAGACAGTTGCGGAGGTAGAGAGAAAGGAAAAGAACAAGATACACGGGGTAATGTGGAAAGGGATGGAATTAAGTGGATAAGAGATGGGAAATTACTTTGCATTTACATTCCTGGAAGTTATAGCCGTCAGGAAAGTAAGTACATGGAAGGAAGATCCACAGG